>JADDON010000139.1:0-21543 GCA_017140175.1 Fusarium staphyleae
GGCCGGGGACGGGGGCCGGAGGTTTGGATGCTGGATTCAAGTGAAGTTGGAGGAGCATCTGGTGGGCTCACAGAAAGGGTTCTTTAAGAGGCAATAGAAGAGTCAGGACAAGAGGGTATGAAGTAACGTACGTCAAGGGAAAAAGAGGGAGAAAAAGAAGGGGAAAATGTCTCGGGTGATATTTTTGGGTTCTTTTGTCTTCGGGACGATCCAGAGAGGTGCTGTACCTGGCGTTGTGTAACTCTGTGCCTTGCATGTGCAACCTATATGTGAAAGTCTTATGGAAGACGGGGCAGGGATTCCAGAGTCTCTCTATCCGTACGGAGTATTCTCTTTCTTCCTTTCCTCTTGTGTCTTTGTTTCCTCGGCTTATAGCCTGCTTTGGTGCAGAAACGTTCCTTCAACCACGAGGTCCGGACAATTATCAGCTGAAGGTTCATGGAATGGTGAAACGGCGCCCACGGTTGAAACACGAAAGGAAAAATTGAGTTCTTTTCTGACCCGGCGAAGCGGGAACCGGGCTGGACGGGAAGGCGGGTGGTTGACGAGACAGAGTTTGGCGTTATTGACGATGGGAGGGTGACTATACTCCGTAAATGGAAACATATTAATTGATATAAGTGACGAGGTGTTACATATGATCTGGAGATATATGAAGAGCACGTTGGAAGTAGGGTGCATATGGATAAGCATAACACGAGATATGCAGTTGAGCCCAGATATCTTATGCGCTGCACAAGAGGTTGACTGACTCAAGAATCAGAGCAATCTTGAGCCTCGATTACTCAGAGGGTGTCTATAATATTCGCAGGCATCTCAATAAAGCTAGGGACGACCACACTTGGCGACTATGCCCAAAATAGAAATCACCTCGCACCCGAGCTCTTGGTCGTGTCCCTGACTAGCACAAACAAGGCTTGAATCAAGGTCCAGCCACACGGGAGAACTTGTTGTATTTGTCACCAACAGTCGAGACATGGTTGGACCAACAGAGAGGGACTGAGGCTGTCACGGAGTTCGTTCCGGGGCCAACCTGGAAGGGAAAACGGCGTTGTAAGGGAACTGGGGCGGACAAGGAAAAGGACCGTGATAGGCGAAATGATGCAAGAGCCGTGCGTTGTGCTTCTCGAACACATGGACTGTGGACCAAGAGTTGACAAATGCTACCTCTCCAGCTCCTATGTACTATATATAAGTACCTCCGCGCATACATAGTACATACTCCGTACTCCCTACATTCAGTCTCGGTACAGATCAATCGGGCCCCAATCGAGGTACGAAATGGCAATTTCCACAGGCGCCGCGCCAGTGAGAGCTTACCCCTGTGCCGGGACGTTTTAGTGCCGGGGGCGGGGTGGTTCATTAAATTATGCTTTTTACAACTCAAGACAAACAGTGGACGAGCGTTATCTTGACAGGACGGACTTTGTTCTGTTGCTGCTGTCGTTCATCGCGGGCGGGGAATGGACAAGGCTCATGACGACGATGACAGCGTTGATCCAGGGGCGGCCAAAGTGTCTTTATGGAGGACAAGTAGGGGTCTGGGGCCCGGTCGGGTTAAAGGAAGAGGCGTCCTGGCCGTGCAACGCTGAAGGGAACGGGAGTCAAGAGGTGCAGCAGACACGATGGAGCATGACGATGAGTGATGCTTGTCGACAGGATAAGAGGCCCTGGTGATCTATGAGGACAAGGTTGTACGTTGTAGTAGCCAAACCATGCCATGAGCGGGCCATTTTCTTTCTTTCTCAACGGTCAACATGCGTCCAAAAGCAAAGCAAAGGCAAAGCAGCGACCAACGCGTCTTCTGCCGACAAACACGGCAACATTCGAGACGGCTGTATCCCAGGGTCCCTGGGCTCTGGTCAGACCGTGATTGGCGGGAACCCGTTTCGAAACGCTCAGCGAGCGGGCGGCGCGGAGGTTGATTTTCTGCTCTTTGTTCCGCCCTTCGCTAAGGCTGCGTGCTGTTGATGTTCCTTGCTGCTGGTTGTCGCGCGTTTCAGGTGAGAGTTGCTGTTACAGAAGCGTGTTCCATGAGTGTGAGATGCGAGTATTAGTCTAGTATCCGTAGATGGGTTGAAGAATAGCCCAAGAGAACAGTCACGCACTCGGATAAGCAAACGAGAAAAGAAAATTGAGTGCGGCTGGGATTGGCCTGTATCGTTCTTTCATTAATTACAGAGAGAGACGTTGTAAAGGAACTAAATCCCGGAGCAACACGAAGGATTGGGAACAGGCCCGGGGTCTGTCTTGTTTGTCAGACAGACAGACAGACAGACAGACAGTTGGTGGAGCACGGGAAACTCGCAGAAAACAGATCAATCATCTGCATTTGCTATTGTCTTCCAGGAAAATAACAACCAATTGCTGCTGATTGCAGAGTATCAGCATCAAATTAGCTGCGCTGTTCCGAACACGACCTGTCTGCAGCCGAGCTGAATAGGGAACTCGACCAAGTTATCTTTGGATCCCGTGGTGAAACCCAGAGAAAAAAAGACAAGCCCGTACCACAACCACAGCCATAACCACAACCCCAATCTACATAGACTACGTCTTATAATGGGTAACTACATAGTGAGCCACGACGCACCCGTCAGTTGGCTTTTGTGTGAGTGAATCCTCCGGGGCCCAACTGACTCTTGTGGGATGGATGATGATGATGGCGTTGGGCTTGGGATCCCTGCCCTCTTGACCCCTGGCGTTGGCGCTAGGATCAGGGGCCCGCTTCTCGGTCGACGGCTGGAGAGAGATGAGACATGCTCCTGAGAGATGATGTTGAGAGGGATTGTGATGGTTGACGAGAGTAGAGCTACGTAGAGAGAGAGGGAGAGTCAGAGAGGGATGAATTGACCTGTAAGTTGAACAAGAGTGTATGGATTGGCGTGTTAGCATACGGATACAGACAGACCGAACAGCATAGCGATAGACATGACTGTAATCATCAGCCTGTTCCAACTTCATCATCCAATCCATCCACCATGGATCTCTCGATTCAATTCGCACATCCGCACATCCCCCATCATCCTTCTCTTCCCATACAGCACATCACATCATGTCACTTGCTGCTCGTCCTTTTCCCACTTCAGCTTGCTCACTCCCAAAGCTGTTTCTGTGTTGTTCAATTTCCACACTCACGGGGAGCAATCAATCAAACCCATTCATTCTTCCACCCAGTTTCTCGTGAAACCTGAGCAGAAGCCGACCAAAGTACCAAAAACCTTGGCAGGCTTCCCGTCTCTCCATCATCATCCTAGGTCCTACCCAGCTCGCGAGTGGTGCCAGCGCCCAAGCTCAGACAGGAGCAGGCGCGCTCCCCTCCCTCCTACTCAGGGCTCCTTTTTCCCTTCCTAGAAGCGCTCCGCCGCCAACAGCTCGCTCTTTCCCTCCTCTTTCTCTCTGTGTTTGTCCCTCCCCTTTCCCACCCCCCCCAGTCATAAGAGCATAAGAGGCGATCTAATTATATTCGGAGAAATATCCCAGGCACACACCCCCCTCGTCGTCCCTCTGCCCCTTCCCATCGCATTGTTCACTGTCCCGTACCTCCGCCCAATCGAACCTCTTTTTACCTTGGGAAGGTCCCCCCCAAAGTGCCCGGCGCCCGGCGGTCGTAACTCCCTCCTGCTACACCTACTCTACCCTCCCCCATCCCATCCCCGATTTCACTCTCGCCTTCCGCCTCTCTTTTTTCCCACAACACTTCAATCTAGTACCAACGTCTTTTTTTCTTTTCTTTTCTATTCATTCTTGTTTTTGCTTCTTGTTATTCACTCTCGCTACAAACTGGGTTCTCGGACTTGCAACACTCTCGCTCTCGTGTGTCTGTCGTTATTCGCTCGTTTCCGAAACTAAAAGGATACAACTCGCTCGCTTTCAATATCAGCGCACATCTCACACCACATTCGCTTCAACGACCATTACGCTTGAAACATACACCACCACTCTATAAAAAATCGCTTAGACACCCATCATCTCTATCGTCATTCACCTCTCCGTTGTCGATCTCGTCTTGTCCATGTGAGCCGTGCCCATGGATCCGAATCAGAACCAGAGTCAAAGCGGGAGCCCGAGTACCCAACAACAGCAACAATTCGAGCTTCAGCAGTACCACCAGCAACAACAACATATCATGTCGCAGCAGCCGAGCCCTTCGCCATCGCAGCAGCAGCAACAGCAGCATCATGACGCCAACCCTCAGGATGTCCTCGCCGAGGCACGGAAGAACCTCCAGGTCCTGATCGACTCAGGCCTATCCAAGGACCTGTTGCACCAATGGGTCGATGAGAGCCAGTCTCTCAACCTCAACTTGACCCTGAATACAATGCCTTCCATATCTTCCATGTCATCAGTGTCTTCGACATCCACCATCACCCCCCAATCTGAGCACCAGATTCCTACCTTTAATCAACAACAACAACAACAACAGCAACCACATCACCAGGACCCCAGTTCCAACGCTTCTTCTCTCGCTCCTCCACCACCGCTCCGATGCCCTCCTCCGCCTCCTGTTGTTTCCAACCTCCAACCAGTGACGAGCGCGCCTACCAGCAACTCCTCAACCGCCACAACCCCCTCAGCCGAGATCAAGCGCGAAGCTATCCCTGAGGACGTGCCTTGTATGTTAACTTCATCTCTTGGCGCCATACGTCTTGAGCCATGCGGTCAAGTATCCTCGCTGACAGGCTCACTAACCCAGATAACGATTCAGCAATGTTTCTTCCTCCCCAAGCGCCCTTCAGCCATCGTCCTCGAATCTCTGTTTCCTCGACTAGCTCCGGCTCCTCTGGCCATGCGTCCATTTGGTCCACCAACTCGGGCCAGTCTTCGGTCTCTTGGCAATCTTCGGCGTCCACCTGCCCCCGATCGCAGGCACCACTCCCTCTCCCACCTACCAACCCCATCGCAGGACCACTGGGCCCCATGGGTGCCCCCATCGGTGCCGCAGGAAAGACCAACATTTACTGGTGTACCTCGTGTGAGACGAGCTTTAAGCGCAAGTACGACTGGAAGCGCCACGAGGATGAGTTCCACGAGCGCTGGCGCAAGTACCCCTGTCCCGAGCCTGGCTGCAACCGCAGCTTCTGGGGTTCCAACTCGTTCAACCAGCACCACAAGCAGTGTCACGGTTGCAAGACCTGCCCCCATGCCGAGAAGGTGGTCAAGTTCCTTCGCAAGCGAAAGTACTGGGCTTGCGGCTTTTGTTCAGCCTTGCACCCTGCGCGTGAGCGCCATGTCGAACATGTGGCCCGCCACTTCGAGTCCGGTATGACTAAGGGTGACTGGATGCACTCGCGCGTCGTCTACGGTCTCCTTCATCAGCCTTTGATCCACGAGGCTTGGGACGCACTAGTCGTGAGCAAGCAGCCTGAGTACAACGGCCGGAGGCCGCAGTTCAGCTGGCACCCAAGCAAGACAGGACGTGCACAGGGCTTCCTCGAAAACGAGAACCCTGGCCAGCTGCAGGATCTCCTCGAGTTTTTCTCCGGGGATGAGGGTGAGGCACAGTGGATTGTTAGTGTTGCGTATGATCTCGCCGACATCGTCCTCACCTCCGCCCCCATCCCTTCTCCCCAGTATTCTCACACGAGCCTGGCACCTCAGGGTTTCCCCCATGACCCTCGCATGTCTTTCATGACGCTGCCTACGCAAAGCCATCCAGGCCACCAGTCGATGATGTCCTCACCAAATCCCCAACATTCTCCTTATGGAACTCCTTTCCGCAACACGATAATGGTGCCTTCTCAGCCATTCACACCCTCAGCGAGACCATCACCCGAGTCTTCATCTCACTCACCCATGGGACCGTCGACATCGCCATTAATGCCGCCGCCTGCGCCCTCGCCACTTGACAAGCGCGAGCTGCCACCTCCACCTCAATCACAGAGCCAGGACGCTGGTGAATCGATGATGGACTTTGAGTACTCGCCGGCTCCTGTGGTATTCGACGACTGGGAGAGCCTC
Source organism: Fusarium staphyleae (assembly GCA_017140175.1). Taxonomy (NCBI): domain Eukaryota; kingdom Fungi; phylum Ascomycota; class Sordariomycetes; order Hypocreales; family Nectriaceae; genus Fusarium; species Fusarium staphyleae. Next base: position 5,959 of record JADDON010000139.1, read on the forward strand.
ACGGGCGCTGTTCTTGAGCAGCCCGGCCAACATCATAACGGAGCACAAGCCGATTGGGGTATGGTGCAATATTTCAGTGATCCACGGGTCACATCATGAGCAGAGACTCACCATCATCTTGACTTTATGGTCACATCCGAGCCATTTGTTTTTCCCATATAAACGGCAGTCTGCCCAGCTTGGGTACACCGAATTTCCTTGAATCGAACTGATCGATCGGCCGACTTGGGTCGACTCGACTGTCCCCGCGCAAGCATTTCCTTTGATTTCCTTAGTAGATAATGATAATACCCCTTGATCAAGACGGCAGGTAAGGGCATCTGTGGCTTTGTGTGTCATCATATTATGGCAGGTGCCGGAATGGAATGTTTGGGCTTGCTATGTCCTGGTTGAACAAAAAAGGAGTTGTTGGATCCTGTCGCGTCGTCTTGTGGTTTCCTTGAATGTTGTTGATGGATGAGAAGCAACGGGAGCAAACCAGTGGACGGCTGAAATTAGGTAGGAGATGTATTGGTGGGATGGGCGTTGACGCACAAGCTGCAGCGGCGCTTCAAGGCCAGATGCTGCAAGATAGTATAGGCAAAGGAATAGAGAAACCCAGATGGGAAACATTTGTGTGAGTAAAATTGTGCGCCAGAAGTGACTTGATATAAGACTGGGGTGAGGAATGCAAGGGGGGTGTTTAGGAATGGAGGTTAATTGAGATAGAGCCTAAGGACGGATGGCGCATGGCGTATGCATATCGAGTTTGAGATTGTGATTAGCACACATGTCTTGGATATGTATAGTTGAGACGACGATGCAGCACGTTGATCCCACGACATTGTCATTGGAGAGGTAAAGTTGCCTTGTAAATGAATGCTTCTAGACTACGGAGTACGTAGTTAGACTAGAGCTTAGGAGGTCTCGGACAGGGCTGTTCAATGGATTTGGTGAATGTTTTCCAAGGTAGGTGAATATCTCTGCCCAGTATACAGGCCATCAAGTCCAAACAAAGCAAGGCATTTGGCCAAGCTTGGCACGAGTCCATATAGTTAAAGTATGTGAGAACGAGACTGCTTTTTTTTGTCCAAGGGAATCGAACAATATAGTGAATCTTTGATTCTCCAGTTACCTTGACTTCCGCGAGTCTATGCGACAATGACACTCAGGAGGCTGTCAATATAATGAAGACATTGAACAATGCAGTTTTGTCGGGTGTTCACCACTGCGTCATGGTCTTTGTTCTATTGCAAGTGTAGGTGAACGCAGGTATCGCCGTTGTCAACAGTACAGCTGCAGAGCTGAAAAGCTGAAGAGCTGAACAGTATAATGTGAACAGCAGCATCTCGGTGGCATTCACTCTGCCTCCATGACTATATATTCAACTCTCTGCTTCCCAACTTCTACTAGCTTTTCTTCTCCTCATTCCTCACAGCAGCTGGCTCGATTACTTACACTGAGTAGTCAAGCATCTAGAAGCAACAGACACGAACATTGCGATCCTAGCACTACTTGACAGCTCCCAACACTAAAGAACAACTCACGGAGACACGCTTACGATGCCGTCCAAGGACAAGAAATCCTCTCGCTCTCGGCGCAACCCCGGCTTCCTCGAAGCCCTGGCCCTTTACATGGCACCCGAGGACGTCCGCCGACAGGCCCGCCGTCGGGCCAGACGCGCTGCTCAGTCCTCATCCTCTCGCCGAGACCGCGGCCGCGAGCCCGGAAGACGCAACTCGGAAGCCCTCCCACCCCGGAGCCAGTGGCCCGGCTCTCAAGAGTCTCCACCAGACGAGCACTACGACGAATTGGACGACGAATGCTCCTGTTGTGAGTGTGACTGCTACTGCGACTGTGAAGACGAAGGTGATGTACCACAGCCCCCACCTCGTGTCCGCGGTACCTCGCAGTACCTGGACACGCCGAGCGCTAACACGCCCCAGCCTCGCTCGCGATGGTCTTACTCGAGCGCCTCGCAGACGCCGGAGCCCTCGTTCATCGGCCGCTTGATGAACCGGATGACGCTCCGCGACGACGAGCCGGCCCCGGAGCAGCCACGGGTTAACCCCCGACACCGCGTGACCTACGACCCGGCTACTGATCCGCTGCTGGCACAGATCCCGCGGCGCGCGGGAGAGCATCTGCCAGGGGAGATTGTGGTTCAGAGACAGAGGCCTGGGGAGCATGGAGTGAGAGTGAGGGTTTACGGACGGGAGGCGCGAGAACAGGCTCCGGCCCAGATGCCGTCTCGAGCTGTATCGCAGGCGCCTTCCCAGACCTTCCTGCAGCCTCGCTCTGCTCCCCAGCCGCCTCATTCGCAGCCAACGCCGTCGTACACACCACGACCTCTATCCCGCTCCGCGACTGAGCCTCGGCGTTCCTCTGGACCCCCTGAGCCACGGCGCCTCGTTTCCGGCCAGACGCACAGCCGCATCTCGCAGTGGCGCAACGAGATTGATCTCATCCCCGAGGACGACGACTACGACGACGTGGCACAGTCCGAGGTCGCGTCGACGATCTGGCCTGGGCCTCGTGCCGGGCGTTCGTCTGTTGCGCCGAGCGATAGCATCAGTGTGGTTGACAGGGGCCATGACGAACGTGACGAGGAGAGGAGACGTTCTACTCGTGGTGTTCCTCGTCGGTCGCGTCACGGAGGGAGTGAGAGCCGAAGACGACAGGACTGAGAGGTGTTTGTCTTTCTGTTCGATGAGCGTAGCTGGTTTATGCGAACTGGACACAAAAAGGATTAAGGTGAGTGAGTGCTTTTTGAGATTGATAACTGACTGGCAATAGGAGAATAGGTAACCGGAGTTTGGGAGAATGTTTGACTGTTAGATTGGAATTACCGCCTGTAGGTCTCGTATGAATAAACATCTTGGAATGAAAGTGTAAGACCCCCTGCCGTGTGTGCTGTGTATTTTGATAGTGGAAATGTGCTCATGAATACGGAGTACTCCGTGATGACAACTAGTAGTAATGAGTATGTAGCTTGAACGTGTAGTTGTATGTACAACTAACGTTAGTTTATAAAGTCTAACGTTACTTCGTACACACATGGAGGAGTTGATGTCATTCCGTAGTGAGCAACATATGGCCCCACTGTAGCGATCCTCCCGAGATAAGATACGTTAGTTAAGATTATGGGGGCTTAATTGGACGCGACGCGACCGAGCTTCATCTAACTTCAACCTCCAAGTTAGAGCCCTCCCCCGCAGACCAGGACCCCATGCATCAACTCCTCGCTCTATAAAGCTCGTTGCTCTGTCGTAGATTAATTCAGACGCTCTTTTTGGATTTAGGAACATCTTGCGCTGGCTTATTCTATCCCGGGGCTTGCAAGACTCTAGGGGTGTGCACTTTGAATGCGATCCGACAAGTATCGATTGCGTCTGCTCGACGTTCCTCATGCATTGATTCAAAGCTGCCCCATCGCATTGATACGTTCAAGCCAGTCGCCCGAAGGAATATTGTATGTAAGCAGATGGCTACTATCGAAGACTATCTCAACCTCTCTCTGTCTCGACCATATACCGCTGGTTCGCCTAACTGACTCACTTATATCAGTCTTGATACCTAAACACCACAATGAACACTTTAGACGACGACCGCTTGTCCGCAAGCTCCAACGAGTCAGACCAGGATAACGACCGGAACGACCAGGACAACGACGTGGACGAGGTCATGGAGGACGTTGATGACAATGGCGACCAGGACGCGGATGGCGATGACGATGATAATAACGACGATGACGACGACGACGACAACGGTGATGACAACGGCGATGGTGATGGTGACGGTGATGGAGATGGTGATGGAGACGGAGACAGGGACGGCGATGGAGACGGCGATGGAGATGCCGAAGGGGAAAATGAGGGCGACGACGACGCCGGTAACGACAGTCAACCCCCGGCCACAGAGTCTAACAGCCAGACGGGCGCCGAAGTAAAGACGGAGACGAATAGCGCTGTCGATGGAACCGACGAGCAAAAACAACGACAAAGTTCTGCCACGCCATCAACGAAATCATTAACCCGATGGCCCAAGGCCCGACCCGAGGTCATCAATGCGCCCCTCTACGACATCGTCCCGACAATGGCGGCGCCGCAGTCGACGAGCATCAACGCCATGGCCATCACCCCGGACCTTCGATACTGGATCACGGGGGGCTCAGACGGCTACATCCGTAAATACGACGGCCCCAACACCATCAACGGCAAGCTGGCCTTGACCGTGGCGCAGAGACACCCCTTTGTCGACAGCGTCACAAAGGCCGGCATTCTCATGTCGTACTGGGAGAACGAGGAACCGCCACCGCCTGGTCGTGGAGACCAGGAGCACGTCCTGTCGCCAGTCTACTCTCTAGCCGTACATTCCGAGGCGCTGTGGCTGCTCTCCGGCCTCGAGTCTGGCGGTATCAGCCTGCAGAGCGTGCGCCACGACGAGGGCAAGCGCATCACCACTCTGCAGCAGCACACTAATGCTGTGAGTGTCCTCACGCTGGCGCAAGACGAGAAGAGCGTCATTAGCGGAGGATGGGATAAGAACATTTATGATTGGGACCTGAACACAGGCCAGACCCTGCGCAGCTTCGATGGCAATGGAGGTCAGATCTCGGCCATTGAGCTACGACCTGCCAACGGAGCACCTATCCCGGACGAAGCCGACGAGCCCATACCATCGACGACAGTGACGACCAACAACTCGGCCGCACCAGCCCCTGGGAACTTCACCAGCAGCCTGGACAACGATGGGGTCGACGAGACAAACACGGGCTTCACTACCGACGTCATCCCAGCCGAGGCGTCCCCTGGGGGTGATAGTCTCTTCGGTGGAGGCAGCGACGCGGGGAGCCTGTTTGGCGAGACAAAGGAGGACCAGCCATTTGGCCACGACGACGACGAATTCGGCACAGCGTCCATGGACATGATGCCCGGGCACGGCCATGATAGCGCCATGGACCACTCGGCAGACATGGCCATGGCGAGCCTTGAGGCAGGCAAGGAGCCCGAAAAGGAGCCCGAGGCACAACTGCCGCCGCCACCTCCACCAGAAGACGCCATGGAAGTTGATGTCCCTCTCCAGCCCGAGCCCGAGCCAGAGAGTCAACCGCCGGAGGAAACGAGCCAAGCCGAAGCTGACGTGGCCGCACTCAAACGCTCCCAGTCCCCCACGCTTTTCACATCCGCGCACGCACCGACGCAGCATGACCCGTCGCAGACGTCGTCGACGACGTTCCTCTCGGCCGCCATCGACGGACCCCTCCGCGTCTGGGACAAGCGGCAGCCCGACCCCGTCGCCCGCATCAGCAACAGGCCCGGCGTGCCCCCGTGGTGCATGGGCGCATGCTGGAGCCCCAACGGCAACACCATATACGCCGGCCGCCGCAACGGCACCGTCGAGGAGTTCGACATACACAAGGCCCGCCGCGGCTGGGAGCCCGAGAGGACCCTCAAGTTCCCTGCTGGCAGTGGCGCCGTCAGCGCCGTGAGACCCATGGTGAACGGCCGCCATCTAGTCTGGTTAGTACCCCCCCCTGCTTTCAGGCACTTGCTGACAAAACCCAGCGCCTCGCACGATATCCTCCGTCTCTACGACCTCCGTGCCTCTCGTGCCTTTAAGCACTCTACCGTCCCCTTCCTCATTATTCCCGGTCCTCCCCGCGCAGGCGTCATCTCCAGTCTTTACATCGACCCAACCAGCCGTTTCATGCTCAGCGCCGCCGGCACCAGAGGTTGGGAGGGTACCAGTACTGAGGCTCTCATCGGCTACGAGATCAGCGTCACGAGTGGTTGAGTTTATGTGCGGGAAACTTTGCGTGACGAGAGATACCCAGTATTTGCATGAGTGGTCAACCTCGCACCTGATTATCATGAACTTGTCTTGGCGTTGGGTGGGTTCTAATAAGTTATAAGCTGTGAGACACTTGGAGTAGTTGCACCACATGTAGGTCAGATTAAATAAAAAGCGCTTGAAATAAATTGTTCTGAAACCAAGCCATCATGGCACTTTTTGTCGACGTCTGATATGTAATACCTTGACCAATCTAAGCAAGCATCACTTGACGCTATAGCTGACTATTAGAGGTATCAAACAAAGCAAAGGCCAAGATGACACAACATACACATATCTCGTACAACGTATTGAGAATCTCGTCTCACGTCAGGTCGTACTCGATCCCATCTTCAACTTTGCTCTACAGCCTGCCTGTATGCCCCTAAGTCGGCAACACACACTCATCCATGGAATACTCAAAGCATCCACAACCTTTTGCCTTGTTTTCTACTATCACTCAAAGTCAATAAGATTCTCCACCACTTCCTCTTCTACCCTCCGATCCATTTGCCACCTTGGCAACATCGACTCGACACAACTGTACTCTTCAATATGCAGCCCGGCAGCTGCATCAAGAAGCATACGCTTTCTGCTCGGCCGCTCCGTCGCACCCGTGCTGACCTCGCTTAGAGCGAGCTCAGGGCCTCGTTGGGGAACTGGCGCTGGTATCGTGTACTTCGCATACAATGGCGGTCCGTACAGCCGAGCGCCGTCGGTGGCCATGGAAGTCTGTCTGTACGTCTCCTCGATACTCATCGAGCACGGTAATCGCTCTCCTTGTTTAACAACGCTTTCCCAGAGACTTTCTTCGTTCAGAGAGATTTTCTTAGGGCTCCACTTGTCTGATATCGAATCTTCCGTTATAGAGATAGCGCCACTCTCGAAGTTTGAGGTGGTGAGATCCAAGGGTTCAGACGTACCAGCACCCTTATTATGCATCGACTGCGAGATATGCGAAGAATAATAGCCCATCTCCATCAACTCCTCGCTGGTCGGCTCTTGCTCGACCGACTCTATAGAAGTCACCGGCTTTTCGCTCCGACTTGTGTTCTGAACATGACCTGCGCGATCAGCTTTCACGCTTCTACCACCTCTGTTACCACCAGCTTTGCCGCCGCGTTGCGCACTATTGTCATAGCCTGGTGGTGGACCTCGGAAAGGGAGTACACATGGGGGAGGTTTGTTGCATTTGAAAGGGCATTCGCACGGGTCTCCGCAAGAGGAGCCACACCCATGGCCACACCCGAGAACATTATCGCAACCGTGTCTGCACTTCATATGTGTATGGTCGCCTGCGTGACAGGTTGATTGACAATCATGACCCTGTGGGCACTTCTCGTCGCACATGTGCCGACAACCACCCCCAGGAATGGTATCCCAGTCATGAATATCGCCAATCCTAGTCACTCTGCTGTGTTTCTCACAAGTAACTGGTAATTCGACATTGATCAAATCCCTCTCGACAAAGATATTGTAGACCTTTGCCCACGTGTCGTGACTTCTCTGTGTACTTCGCAAAAGGGTCATAGCATTGCCAAAGATGTACATACCACATCGTGCTCGGCTCAGTGCAACGACGGCTCGGTTTTCATTGTCGACGAAGCCGGGACGGGCGCTTCGGACCAGTGAGAGAAGCACGATCTCATTCTCTTCACCTTGGAAACCGTCCACTGTTCTGACGGACCACTCTCTGGTAGGATTAAAGTCGAGCAGGACCGGGTCACGTCGAAGCTTGTTCAGAAGCTGGGTGACTTGGCCCTTGTAGTAGGTCAGAATGGTGATCTGTGAACAGCAAACTCTGTTCAATACCAGGTACCGCACGAATCGAGTAATCATGTCCGCCTCTTGAGGGTTCGAGAACGAGAAGTCATCCACATTCTGGGCCTCAGACCAGTCATGATGAAACCAAAATAGGCTCTTTCCGCCCATACCTTGAACGGGAGGCCTGACTCGGGGATCCATGACTGTCCGGTGATCTTCCAACTCGGGGTAAAACACGTTTAGAACCTCTCGAACTGCTGGTATCATGCGCCGCTGAACACGCAGCATGGAGTACGGGAGACTTTGGCGGATAAGTCGCTCAAAGAGGGAGATGTGCAGATTGTGTGGCTCTTGACCAAGTTCTCGCACATCCACATGCGGAACGAGTTGCTGGTGATCCCCCACAAGGACGATCTGGTCTAGAGAAGGGTACAAGGCAGATACTATATTCACTTCCCGTGTCTCGGCTGCCTCCTCAACCATCAGGACGCGAGGTTTGAGTGCGGCAATCAGGCCACGATACTTGGTGAGCCCCGTGGTGGTACACCCAAGGATCTCGATTCGCTCGTCTTGAACAATTTTAACATCCTTCTCCCACCGACTGACCTTCACCTCGTCACATGCTGTCTGGTATGCTGACAGGAGCTTAGGGAATTTTGCAGCTACTATATCGACAAGTTGTTTTCGTAGCCATCGATATACCGTTCCGCGCTGCTGTGGCTTGATCTCGTAGAGATCGGAGTGCTTAGCCAGTAGCTTGCGAGCCTGGAAACACCAAGCGTCTTGTCTGGACATTGTGCCCGGGACAACTCCAGTCCATCCAAACTCAGTAGGAATAAACTCGCCGTGTAGACGTTCTTTCTCATCCCCTTCTTTGTATAGTTTTGGGTCTACGTCAGCTTCGTCCACATTGGGCGCATCGGCCTGGTTGCTTGGAGGGCGGTACTCGTAAGTTCGGTCCTGTTCAATATACCTACCAAGCCAATGATCCATGGGATCAGCAGTGATTTCTTGTTTGTCGCTGCTGACCAGTGTTGCAGACTCCCATTCATCGTCAGCGAGTGACTCGAATTGGTCTTTAGTGATGAGTTCTTGTAGGTAGAACTGTTTGGCGGAGATGAGACCAGATGGGAAGCATGCGGATAGAGCATGTCGAATGGTGTCGATGATGGCTACTCTGGACCTGTCTCCCTTTGTGGCTCCACGAGAGAGCTTGGAGTTCTTCTTGATGTTGTATAGAGAGCGTTTTTCGATTGCTTCGTCTTCAGTACGGCCACCCAGACGGGCGATAACGGCGTCAAATGCTGCGCAACGTCCAAGTAGCTGATCCAGAGCGTGGTTGGTCTGTGCGGCTACGATTACAGGAGGGAAGGGCTCGTCCTTTCCTCTTCCTGCCTGCATCGTGCGGACGTAGCTCTCTAGCGCGACGACTGATGTGAAGGTTTTGCCAGTCCCAGGAGGGCCCTGTACTATAGCAAGCTCACATGAAGTCATCCGTTTAAATGCCTCCATCTGAGATACGTCAAAGTGCTGAGCACTTCCCGGGACCTGTGCAACCTGACCGGGGGCCTGTTGCACGTAGGTGGGAGTGCAGTTCTTAGTGAATCCATCGATGAAATATTTATCAAATTTGGATCTAAATAAGATATGGTCAGCACAACCCTTATGGTATTATAACTGGCAACTTACTTAAAAAGCGCTGCATGCTGGAGACCGAGCATGGCATAGCGGATAGTCTCGAAATAGCCTCCCTTGGCCTCGATCATAACGAATTCAACAGATGGGTCCAAAATGGCATCCTGTCCGTCGACCCAGAAGATTTCGATTCTGGGAGGAGTGTTTTGGCCCTCACCTGCCTCTGGGTCCGGTTCGAGACCTCCAAGCAGGTATCTAGCTGCAACAATAGCCAGATGACATCGAGAGCTGAAGCCATCAGTACTTGGAGACAGTGCTACAAGAGTCCCAGGTGCCACGCGGTCCGATCTAGGCCAGTCAACAACGGTCGGCGAGCGCTCGGTTGAAAAGGAGATCCTGCATGCTGCTCCAGCTCGTGCAAACAAATAACCCTGTATATGCACCTAAAGGTAATTAGTCGTGGTGTCGAGATGCAGAGAAGCCAATGATGAGGAACGAACCTGGGTGTAAATGTAGAAGTCTGAACTCTCTATCATGGACGGTTGATCCCGAAACTTATTGACCGCCCGTCTTAAAAGCTCGGTACCCTCATAGCGATTGAGCCTGTATTGTGCTTCTAGGTAATCGTCCTTGGTGAAGTTTTCACTCCAAGGGTCGGACGGCAGTGGCGCAGGGTCGAAGCCCATTATCTCGCCGGCTTCGGGCAACTCTGGGGACAATTGCCATGACTTGAAGGAAATTCCATTTGTATCGTCGCGTTGATTGTTCTTCACATGCCTCGTGATTATTTCAAGGGAGGATAACTCCCTTTGGACCTGATAGATATGAGTATGCGAAGAGTGAAGGGAGTAGTAGACACTCTTACCTGGCAAGGCTCCTCCATAATGAGGTTTCCTGCCACGGACGCGCGGCGTTTCGGCTTGAGCAGTGTCAGAAATAAGCTTCACGAAGTGTTGAAAAGTGAGGTCAATTTACATAAGGAAGCAGAGGATAAGGGCCAAGAACAAAAAGAAAGAGGAGGAGGAGGAAGAGACGTAAAGAGAACTGGTAGGAATGAGCTACCGTCAGTGTAAGGAGAGGGATTGGAAGCGGTAATAGGGGATATGGGGCTGTTGTGACCAGATGAAACAGAATGAAGCAGTCTGCTCAAGAGTGAATGGGGAGAATGAAGAAGAGAGAAGATAAGAGAAGAGAAGAGAAGGGGTATCAAGTTAAGAGGAGGAGAGCTGAACACTAGTAAAGAATGAAGCAGAAGCGCACCACCGAGTAGGCAGTGACCTCTCAAGTGGAAGGACAACCTGGAGTGCTCTTTGGCTATTTCTCGCTGCGGTGAAGATGTAAGGAAGAGAGGAGAGACGAGGGAAGGAGAACAGAAGAGTGAGATAAAACCGCACAGATGCGCGTGTCTCGATCAATCAGGATGAAATCTCGACCGAGATCTTATGAGTTACAGTGTCAAAAGCCGAAATCAACTTTTATCGTTGATAACAAGAGCTCATTGGCTGTAAAAGTCGCCCAAGCCTATATGGTAGGTTGTAAATGTAGAAGTCTCGCTTCCGATCAAACCCCCTTATGGTCTTTTGCGTGAAGATCGAGTTCTAATGGAAAGTGATTGTCTGGTGATTGCTCTCCGTGATGATTGCTCGACAAGCTCTAATATGTACCTCTGGTGGAATATTTGGCGGAGCAATGATTCTCCAGGTTGACCACAAGTCAAAAGAAGACGTCTCTTGAACACTACAGGTGTGAGTTTGTGCGGGTGGAAATATATATCAGGTAGTAGAGGACATTCTTGCCAACTAAGATAGTGTGTATCTATAAGCTCGGTCAAATTGGTTCGAATACCGGGGTGGCTAGAACTTAAGCGCAGACGTCCTAGAGTATCTCAAGGAAGAAGAAGTTTCTAGAGGTGTTAAAAAGGGCAGGTTTTGGTGTCTTCACTCACGTTGGCCAAGGAAGGTGCTCGAGTGGCTCCGTTGTGATCATAGGGGCAAGTAGCGTTGGTGAAGGATCGCAGGATTTACCTTGTGATGTCAACTTTGGAGGTAACAGCCCTTGAAGGAACCTGAAAATTACTGTAGAAGATGAGTATGAGCGGTACAAAAACTGAGGAGAAGAAAAGAAAGAAATTGTTGTTGAGATGCAGGGGAAGATTAGCATCGGGAAGCTGCATTTTTGTGATTCATGGCGCTGCAGTGACCGGTAAACCCCCTTTCTATCCATTCCATTGTTCTGGTGTCTTTCGTATTGTTGGGTTTCTCTCATATACAAGCGAGCCATTGTTTGTTTCGGGCGGGTGGTTTGTCGATGGACGACCAGCGTGCAATAAGTAATAAAGCATCCCGCAGTACTGCAAGCCACGATGTGGACGTCCCCGAGCACATATTTTCCAACGTTGCCCATGCTCAACAGTATGGTACTCAAACTTTGCCCTACCAATGCTCGGCAGCCTTGCACGAACCTTCTCCCGCTATCGGATACTTCGCAAACAATCACTAACTAATATGCTACGATTGTTTGGTTCAGGCTAAGAAACATCATGATCAACTTTGATCTGAGGCGAATCAAATGAATCGTGTCTCCCCTCTGATTAACGTATGTCAGTTATCTACATAATAAATGTCCCGCCCAACGTCAAAACAAGAGCAGCATACCACTTCGGTACTCTTACATCGTGGAATGTCCCCAGTATATACTCCTCCACGATCGAAGCAAAGCGCCTTACTGCAACCGAGAGTCGTAGAAACCAAATGGCCGGCCATTGCGTAACCTAATAAAAGTACGCGCGCCGAGAGATTCCTCGCTTTGTCTATACGTTTACCCCCTTTCTTTTCGACTGCACACTTCTTGTACCTCTGCATCTAATCTTTGCTTTTAGCACACCCCAGACAGGATCGACGCCGAATCCGAGATAGGCTGTCTGTGCCAGTCCAGCTGTCCATCTGGGCCAACGGAGAAAGCCGCCACCTCCTCGACAAGCTCCCACTCGCCATTCGAGGGGTTCTTCTGGGCAGATCGGAAGATGATGTTGCTTCCCAGGTCCTCAAAGACCAACTCTCTCCTTCTCAGCCGTAGCCACTGATCTTTTTCGTCACCACCCATCAAGTTCATCATCTCGACTTCGCGGTTCTTTAGAGCGATCGCTCTGAACACGCGACTGTCCCGTAGTGCATTCCGAATGGGATACTGGCCCAGAATATGAATCGCTTCGTCCCTCACAATTGGATCTCGACACCCAAACGACGACACAAAAAGTGGCCACGTCCAGCCTGAATCCATTGCGAAGCCACAACTGGGCCGACTTGCGATCAATGTCTCGGCTATGGCGTTGATCTCCCGATACTGTGGCGTAAGCTCATGGGCGGTATCTATACCGGAATAACGCGGCATGGCAGTGTATACGTAGAGGATCAGAAACTCAATTCGGAGATTGATGGCTTGCAAATAAGACTGCGCATCACTTTGTCTGTTGTTGGTTGCGGATTGGAGTAACTGGTCGAACGAGTGCGACCACCTCTGCAACCAGTACCTCGACTCGTCAACAAACTTGGCGATTCGAGGGTTTTGCTTCACGCTTGCCAGTTTCGCCTCGAGCTCTACTAAGTCCGTCGTTCTGGACAATGCCAGCTGTGCCGTTGTTACGGTCAGTAGGGGGATGTGTTGAACCATCTGTCTCTGTAGCAAGCTCCAGTAGCCATGAGCCTCGTCGAGCGTGCTAAAGAATGACGGCAAGTCATTGATGTTAGTAATGTTTGTCTGCCGAGGTCTAAAGTATGGGGAATGTTTGGTAAAAGGGATGATGCCAGGCGGTCTTCGTGGTGGCCCTGGGAGGGCTTGCGGTGAGGTCTCCTGGTCTGATTGGCTCCGCGGGCTACCCTGACTTTGAGGACTGGGTAGACATTGAGGAGGAGGAGGTTGGCCCCGAGGTAAACTTGCCCATGGCGAGCCCGGTTGACTTGGAGGACTTGACACAGACTGAGGGCCACCAGGGCTGGAGCCTTGGCCTGACAAAGACTTCTGGGGCGGTTGTGTGGGCTGCTTAGACGGGAAGAAAAACTTTTTGTATGACCCCATGAAAGAGCGCGACTGCAGTTCCAAGGGCTTGTAGCAGTCCAGGATTTCCTGAACCAGTGCAGGCGGTGCGGGCGCAATTTTGACCAAGTCGGGGGCCTTGTCAGTGCATGTAGATAGTTCATTCAGCATGCTAAAGCCATGTGTGACGTGCTTGAGCGCGGCCGGCATGTTCCCTCGTTGCGCCTCAAAGCAGATGAAGAGAAGTGACGACAGCATAGCCGTACGCAATCCTTCCCTGCTTGGCCTAGCCTTGGATTGTAGGCGCAGAGCCTCGCAGTAGTAGATGATAGCATTGAGGTAGTGTTTGTTATTGCTCATAAGGTCGGTATTTGGCGAGGATGCTTCGAACTCGACGTTGGACGCCTTGCGTAATGCGCCCACAGCCATGGCAGCGTATCTCAATGTCGGTTCTTGTAATGTGAGCTGGGGCATGGTAGTCGACCACAGTCGCGATTGTCCGAGGCCGCCGCTCAGGAAACCGATGGTGAGGGAGGACCATTCGTCGAAGTAGGCGCGCTGATCACTGTTCGCAAAGCAGATGGTATTGAAGGCGGGTTCCTCGGGGATCGGTGGCGATCTTGTGCCGACAACAGCAGTGCTTCCTGTTTTGACCTTGATCTTGGATGCAGAGCTAGTCTTTGATGAACTTCTTGATATAGAGCTTGAGCTCGAGGCGACAGCTGTCGTGGGACGCAATGGCCGAGCTTCAGATGCAGACGGTTCGGAAGGGTTATCGGTGTAACCGTCACAATAGCCTCGCCATTTGATGCAGTTTTGACATGATGGCTTAGCCTCGTCGCATTTGACGTGTCGTTTCCTGGCGTAGATATCAGCGCTTGATTCTTGATGAGATCACCAATGCTGCTGCTGTTGTCACCTCGTCGGCTCACAACAAACATAAATTCTCGATGATACTCACTTGCCTGATGACCATCAGTAAATAACTCAAGTTATAATGTATATACGCTGACTTACAGGTGCTGCATCCCGTGCGCGCCCTCGTGGAGCTGCGCCGGGTATGTCGAGTCCGTGTCTCGAGCGCAAAGCGATGAGTGCCACCTCTTCTTACAACAGCAGGTGTTGAGCTTCCACTTTCAAGGGAGGGCCTGTACAAATTAGACGCAGTCACTATCAGCCTGGCAGTCTCATACGCCGGTGAAGATAAGGACTTGGGCTTACTCGACGGAACTGCCGGCGCGGCTGCGGTTGATGGGAATCGAGAACTGGATCTCCATAATGGTCAAGCCCAAATCCACCGCTATAAACAGCAAATAACAGTCGGCGCGAGAGCAACCTAGTGTGATCCGAGTTAGCTCTCAGCTTATCTCAACTCTCGTCAATGCCGGCGATAAAACGTCTTGGGTGAAAGTAGGAATCGACTCCTTCGGCCCAGGAACCCCAGCAAATGGAACGGGGGTAGCTCGGCACTCGGCGTCGCGTAGCTTACTTCACTAGTCGGGACTGAAACAAACGCACCGCGACTGTTTGTGGAGGCGGGATCTCACAGCGTCAGCCGTGCCTGGCTTTGGATTACAGGGCTCAAAGTGAGTGCATCGGGGAAGAAGAACCGATGATTGTGACAAGAAAAGTATTAAAACAAGGAAAGCGAGTGGATATTGTTTGCCGAAGGATTGGGAGCCAAGGTCATCCTCCACTTTGGTCTCAGATTGCGGGATTGGACAAGCAAGATCCGGTAGTGGATGCAGCGGCTGCAGTGATATATGGTGGGAGGTTTAAACAGTACTCCGTACGAGGAAGGAGGTTAACAATAGGTTTAGCTCCTTTGATGGACCTAGTCACGGGATCTAGAGCTTGATTGGAGAACACTCCTCTGTCTTCAGAGATGCAATGCAAGTGATCAGGGGTGAAGCGAGCGACAGGGGGTTATAAGGCGAGCCGTCGATATCAAATGATATCTACCTATGTGTATTGACTTATGCGGGGCGAGCCCGGGCGAGCTAACTTAGCTGAGCTAAGTTAGCCTTAAATCCTAAGACACTCACTCCTAAAACCATGGGATAGCCTATTTTGTATAATATAATAGTAAAAGCCTTACTTAAAAAAATAATATTATATTACTAAGTATATAGCTTATATAACTTTTAGTTATTAGATAATATTATATAATTAATACTATACTAATAGCTACTTAAACTTTCTATTATTCTATAGCTTATATTAGCTAATAATTAGCTAATAGTCTAGAATTTTAATATTCTAATATAGGTATAAGGGACTCTATATACCTCCTATCTCTATATATACTTATAAGATAAAATTTATAATTATTAGAGTAATATA
>JADDON010000014.1:0-81163 GCA_017140175.1 Fusarium staphyleae
TATATAAGCCTATAGATAACTATAGGTAGCCTACTTATAGGTATAAGCTATTATAAATAACTCTTTTATCTATATATTACTTATAGGTTAATTTAGGTACCTAGGCATAATATACCTATAGGTATTTTATGGCTTATTATAGTTGGGAAGAAGGTATCACTGCGCCTAGTCCGTCATATGAACAAATTTGCTCTGCTTGAGGAATATATTACGCTACCTACATTCATAGACGAAGCAAGATATAAAAAAGAAGAAAGAAAAGAACCATTTCATCCAGTCTTGAGGCGCAGAGCTTACTCCGGAGTCAGTTCCCTCTCTGCCTCAAGGGCTTTTGCGACAATGATATCCCGCTCCCCTAAGTCATACACCCCAGCCACAAGGAATGCCTCTACAGTCGAGGTGACTGCCACCATGAACGCAGCATGTGTGGCAAAGGGAGCTTGATCCCAAACCACATCAAGGAATGTCGGTCCGTCCGTGCCCGGCGACGGGATCCCCGCGACCGGGACGTCATAGCTGGGCAGACGGTCGTTGCGCTTACGGTTCGGCACATTCGTGTCGATGGTACCAAATACCACGGTCGGCTCGACGCGCCGGAAGTACGACGAGACGGCCTGCGTGTTGCTGAGGTAGTACGGCCGCACGGTCAAGTTGCTGTGCGCGGTATTGAAGATCGGATCACCGGCCGGCGTAAGTGACGTCTGCCTTATGGCTGCCCGGGAGTAGTCGCCGTCGCGCTTTAGGTAGCGGTAAAGCGACAGCTCTTGGAAACTTCCGCTACCTCCCTTCGGGGTACCGACGATCTGCAACAGGATAGGCCCCCACATGATGGCTTGGGTGTCTGGGCGGTCCAGCGCTCTTTCGATCCGGATGCTGAAGGGTATGTGTACTTCAACCACATCACCCGTCTGCCAAGTCCGACTCAATGTCAAATATGTGCCGGGCTGTACGTTGTCGCCAGCCTGAGTCTGTCCGTTGATGCTGACATGGAAGCCTTTGCGGGCCCAGGCAGGCACACGTAATTTGATGTCCAGCTGGCCCTCTCCGGTTATGGTGAAGTAGGCTGTATCTCCTCGGGGAAATCTCGTCTCTTGTTTGATGTTGAGTCCCTTCTCGGGCCAGGTCAGCGTTGACGGGATGTATAGGTTGACCCAGACTGCCGAATCATCTGCCGAGCGGAAGTAGACTGTCTCTTGGTACTTGGTATGGCTCTCCATCCCTGTGCCACCACAGCAGGTACCCGTATTGCCATATTCGCGCCTAGAGCCTGGAGTGAGCGGCTGGAAGTATGTGAGGAGCGGGTCATCGAGACTGGTTCTGTCGGCGCGTGATCCGGCGATCATATTGAACAGGCCACGCTCGTACCTGTCCATGTAAGTCGCATTGTGCTCGTGGAAGAACAGATTCCTGGCTAGCTTGAGCATGTTATATGTAGTACAAGTCTCGGCGCCGCCTTCTTTGATGGCGTTGGCGATATTGTCCCTGTTCTGGAACAGCTCCATGTTGTCGTCCGAGCCAGGATAAGTCCCGCCCGTGCCACCACTGGCAAACTCGCGATGAGGTGCCAGCCAGCTGTAGAAGTTCTTGGCAGCCGTAAAGTATTCTTGGTCGCCACTGTGCTCGTAGACCCTCAAGTAGCCCACAAATTGAGGGACATGCGTGTTAGCATGTAGTCGCACTTGGCGGCGACGGCCTGGCTTGTTCTCTGGGGTTACTACGAGAATGTCCCGATTCTTGACGGCGGCGCTGAACAGTGACTCTCGGTTATCAAATGCCTTGGCCGTCTCCAAGTGACGAACATCGCCTGTCAGTTGGTAGAGTTCTGGGAAGACCTCGTTGGCTCCTCCGAATTCGCCGGCAATGTGAATATCCCACATGTAGTTGAGATTATCCCTGGTTATGTTCCCGGTATAGTTGGGATGGTTCTTGTCGCCGATGGTCAAGGCTAGGTAGGCCCATTCGGCCATGGTCACCACTATATCAAGGGCCTGCGAGTTGTTGGTGTTGTAATAAGCATCCAGCAGCCCACGCATGATCTTGTGCTGCGTATACCAGGGGGCCCAAGTGTCCTTCTCTGGGTCCTGCCCGTAAATTGCCCAACGCGGCGGGCCGAGCCGTAGTACTGTATCCTCCGGCAGAGCTCCGAGATAGCCGGGGTGGGTGGGGATCCAGTCGGCATCACCGGAGCCCTTTCCACTGTCCATACGAGCCGTGATCGCATCTTGACAGGCAGCTAGCTCGGTCACCATCCAGTCAAGCTTCACCTTGAAAACCTGCTCTCCTTGATCGGCATACGCTTGGGAGAGCGCAGTCATGAAATGGCCTGCCCAGTGGCCGCTGAGCAGATCACCATTCTCCCACTCGCCGGGCACAGTGATGTTTTCCGGATTAGGCCTGTCGGCCTGGTTGTTGAAAAGTATTAAGAAGCGCCGCTCATCATAGTTGCGCAAGAAATGCTTGATATGATCGCGCTTTTCCTGCAGCAAACCATGGCCCAGCCTCACCTGATCAAGGCGAAACGGTCGCACTGGCGCCGTACCCCCGGGTCCTAGATCTGCCGCTCCATATGATGACGCCTCATCGCTGGTAGTTGACATGGCGTTACTGCCAACCAACGTGGCCACTCCGAAAGCCAAAGCCTGGATCAGCTGGCGAGGGTTGAACTGGAGCTTGTCGAGCTGACTCATCGGAAGGCTTGTTCTACGGCCATGATGTTAATAGTTACATAGGGAATCTGGAAACGATTAGTGTACACACAAGTCTTCTGGCTGGTCCTTGGAGGTTCGGTAGTATAGGTCTGTTGTCTAAGGCTTCGTCTTCTAAAGTGACATCCATAAAATACCGCCAACTCGTTAAATCATGAACATAATAGCAGCATCTTTATATATCACGTCTATGTATAAGCGGTGAGGGGTCTGATGAACAGCGACTGGTGCGGATAAGAACATCAGTTGTATCTCGCATAACCAAGTTCCATGACAGTGAGGGGTCTCGCTGATCAATTCTTCTCCTGCTGGCCGACTGGTGTAGAACCAATATCTTCAATACCCCTCTCGTCAACTTAACCCTCCTGACGTAATTCCAACATCCTTCATCGCCCTTTGGGGAAGGTGACTCGGGTTAAAATAGTCCGTGGTAAGTCTTGGAGTTCTTTTGCCTTTTTGCGTTGGCCTAGAAGTCATCGTTATACGAGTTTAGATTGCTAGAATGCGAAAAAGGACAGTTAATCCGTAGACAATTATAACAGAGTTGCATCATACCTATGATGAAACGTGAGGATTATCAATCTAAGCCTAGAGAAGGAGGAAGGTCAAATGAACTTGGAAAATGCTAATAGTACGCAGGATATACTTTTAGCCATTCATATCATCCCGAGAACCAGAGAACCGGTATCTCAAGTCGGCGGTCCAATTCACTAACTTGAATTGACAGTACTTGGCTGTGTCTAAGTGACCGTAAATCCAATAATTTAAGACATTTGTCTCGGCCGCCCGGATTACTCTCACAGCCTCCGCCGTGATAACTCCTCGACTTCCAACCTTCCCCACTTCCTTGTCGTAATAGAACAGCTACCACCTATCCCAGCTTCCGTAGATTTGCCATGTTTCTAGTAGTGTCTTGGGGTCTCTTCGTTCGTGATACCGAATCACTGCGTCGCCAACAGTCTCAATGCTGTCCCGAGGGCGTATTTATCGTGTCCAATACCATCGTAGGTGCACTTTTGTCGTGCTGTTTTTACAAGAGAAATTACTGGGCTATCGGCGTCAAAGTTCGAGGTTTCAGTATTTGGGCTACCATCCAATCCCTGTACTGATGGGGAACTTACCTCATATTAACCTTCTTGGTACTTGAGAAAGAGAATAACAGTGTGAAGCTTGTCAGCTCTTGCATAAACTTTAGCTTTCGTGGCTCACCCCCTTCCACTTCGGCCATATTGACCACGGACCGGCCCGTGCCGAATCGTTATTACCACACCAAAGCCTCTTTCAACGTTGTACGCAGACTTACGGTTTAGGATGAAACTGGCTGTATCGCGCAAAGGCTCGACGCTATCAAGCGTTTTGCCGTTGAGGATGGCTCCATAGTTCATCTTGATTGGACTGTAAGTTTGCGTGTTGCTGATATACAATCATTATGCACCACCATCTATCTATAAAATCAACGTGGTATCAGCCTTATTTAGAGACTGTCATGAACAGTCTACTAATAAACGTCTCGGTCGCTCAGATAGGACACCATCTAAACTGTCATCAACCAGTGACATTAACTAGCCCAGCGACTGGCCAACCTTTCTGGCCCTGAATGCCAGACTGTATGCTAGCTGTCATTTCATTTCCCGCTTTAAGTCATGACGATAATTAGTACACCTCTCAACTCTGCTTCTGGTGCTGTCAATGTCGAAACCGACCTGGCGATCATGACCGGGAATGGGATAACCTTGACACAGCATTTCCCCGCCAACGCGCTATGTCAAGGCAGAAAAAGAAACTCCCTCGAAAAATTCACATTTACCACCAAGATCATCACAGAAAAGTCGTGCAACGAGCTTGGTCTTGTTTGAGATGTTGCCACAGCCTTTGATCAGTGTGTACCAAGAGTACAAAAAGGATACCAACGCGATAGCATCGTGGCTTGCTTCGACAGCCAAAGAATGTGGATATCCCCTTGATCCACTACCGACCCAGGCTTTTTCACCACAGCAACAGTTACAGCAACAGCCCGTTAAGAGCGGTCGATTGAAAGGAAAGGCAAGGGCCGCAAATAAAAAGAAGAACCAGAAGAAGAATCAAGGTCAGGCCAAGACAGCATCCCAACCGGCATCAGTTGAGGTTCCTCGATATACCATCGCCGTCAAGGACTTCATTCCTCTGGCTGAATTCATTGCTGCCTCCAAAAATCCTTCAATCTCGGTTCCAGATGCATTCTTCAACACCCTTAGCCGAGTCATCTCAGTGAGATCCACCTTCAGTAGAAAATTGAGCCGCCACGATGTGGAGCCAGACCCCGAGTCTGATGCGAGACATCTTCACTTTGTTGGCATCCTTGAGAAGGTTCACGAGGTGTTGAAGCCACTCACATCTCCCATCGCTTCCGGCTCTTCTGACCCCATTGAGATCCTGAACAATGAGTTTAGCGTTCTTGAGGTGTATGAGCCTTCTGAGGCTTTCCTCAGTGCGCCGGACATCCAACGACCCCAAGAGACTGAACAAGACAAGGTCATCTATGAAGTCGACCTACTGCAGTCACTTGATGAAGCCCTTGTTGCTTTTGGAATGATGTGCAAGGACCTGGCAGAAATAAGGCGCTACATCGTCCATATCTGGTCAGGCCTCCTTGGCGATTCTGGCGAACGAGTCGATCCAGCCGTTTTGGCTGTGGTAACCAACACGGGCGTTGAATTCGGGCGGGGCATCATTGAGGATATGCTGCCTGTCTTCAAAGATCACGGGGGCGTCTTTGGTGTTTGTGAAAGCTATTTTGCGCGCCTTATGTCTCAAAGTGGAATCTCTCCAGAGGATCTCAACGGTTGGATGAGTGTCGAACCGAACCAAGATTCTTTTTACGACATCGGCTCTTCGTGTTATATCAACATAGCCCATCTTATCCAAACTCTTGCTCAATTTCCATGGCGAGGAAGCCCGGCCATCTGCCCGGAGGGAGCTTTTGGGATCTATGACGCCGAAAAAGACTGGGAGACCCTGGCCGGACATCAGAAGTTCTCACAGGACATCATCATCACTACAGAGCTTTACATGGAAGCTATGACACTTGTTCATCATCTTCCTAACTACCCTGTCATGGACGAGTTCGTCCGAGGAGTAAAGCAGTTCAAGGAAACCAACGAGGTCCCTTTCAGTCTGGTCTTTGCGGCGCAAGTCAACTTGGACATACATCATGCCGTCAGGGGCTATGCTGAGACTTCGGTCACGACCCTTCTTAAGAGAATCTCGGACATGAACGGCCATCTCTGTGCACATTTTGATTTCCACAAGGATCTGAGAAGCCCACACTGGCCACCTATCAACGAGCAATGGGTGAAAGACAAACAGAAGACTTTTGAGTGGTTTCTAGAAGATCCCTTATATATAGCGAAGACTCTGGCTGCTGGTCGAGAGGAAGAAGGACTCATCAAGTTAATCAAGAAGCATCGTCTATTGAGAAGGTCTCCAGTTATTGCTGGACTGGCTCTCTATCTCTTTCGAGCCAACTTCTACGCGGTGGGAATTGCAGTCAGCAACGCATGGGGCTCGATTATTCTGCCTGCGCACCTGTACAACGCTGTTGCACAGGAGGGCCACACCAGTTGTTTCTGGTACGACATGGAGCTACTGTTCAAGAAACTCGGAGAAAGGCAGTTCTTCGTTGGTGGAAGGCCTAAAAACACCACCGACTATGTCAAGCGTTTCATGCTGCAGGTTGGCGTCTCTGCCTCATTCCTTACGAAGCGAAGACGCCCTTTCAAGGAGCTTGGTAACGATTGGTTCTCCAAAGCAGGGGCGAGATTCCTCAATCTCGGTGCCCCTGTGTCCCTTAGCTTCCTGGAACGGTATCAAAACAAGATGACTCGGGCCAACTGGACTCCAGAGAGTATCCAGGAGATTCTTTCGCACAGCCCACCACGACCACAAGATGACGAAGACATGGTATCTAGAGGAGCCCCTACTCCGCAAGAAGCAAGGGAAGCTCAATCCAAACTCAAGAGCAAAGGCCCAAATATTGCAGAGGCCGATCGTGTGTCAGCCCGTGAAGTTCTGGCTTCACTCGGCATGGCAATGGCCTCAGAGGTCGATGAGGTTGCCTTCCCTTACCTGTACATGCACCGACTGAACTGGGCTATGATGGGGGTTCTAAAAGAGGCATGTGACCCGATACTTCGTGCCAGCCTCGGGCCGGACCACATAGAGCATGAATGGGAGTTTCCTTTCATGATCGGCGACATATTGGCACTGGCTGATGGTGTCGATGGCCCCCGAGGCGATAAATTGTTGGAACTGGCTGGGTTTATACTGGACAAGTTTGATGACAAGGGTGCAACTAGCACACACACGAACACCATGTACTCCCTCAGCGGTCGTGACTACGAGGGTCGGCAATTGTTCGATGATCCGGAGATGGCATCCGGACTTGGCTCGGAGTTTGATGAATCTGATGGATCTTATGGATCGGATGATGAATTTGACAAATGAATATTAGAGGAACTATAGATGGGTACTCTTTAGATCAGAGGAAATATTGACCAACGTTAGATAGGTATACGTAGTACTAATCAGGCTGCAGAAGGGAATTTAGTTTGTATATATGGTCTCCGTCTACCTCTTCATTGGTGTCACCAATAGTAATATTGGCTTGCTCCTTTCCTCCGCTGAGCTAATGAGAAAGGTTGGAGAAGTTGGCATATACCGCGGCTGCTACCACGGTTCGCCTTGCCATTGCAAGCTTGCGGCTCCAACAATATGTCACTTTAAGTCCATCTCGATGCGATTCTAGCATGCTGAAAAAGGATGAGCCCTCCCTTTATCCGTGGAATAAGACCAGCACCTTACAGAGTAAAGTTAGGAGTAAAGGTTTGCAGGTAGTATAGACACAGCTTATATCTATTTAGAAAGCTATCTGTGAGAAGACTTCGAACAAAAGCCATGCCACTTGATAGAGAGGAGATATTATAGCGTGAGAGGACAAGAGGTATCAAACTGAAGCTCATAACTACAAAACCCACACTAGTGGGTACTTGCAAAATGATGTCACACATAGAAGAGTTGGAGATAGTTATAGCCTCATGAGATAGGCAAAACGTCTTTGTGGACCTCGGCCTGCATTGGTTGATCCTATGACTAGGCTATGAGAAGGAATAAACGGCTCTGAGTTGTAGAGTAAGAAGAGGCAGCAAAGTCTCTCTCACAGAGGGTAACACGATCCAGTTGCCATACATAGCCACTAAGACAGAATGATTTGACTACGAAGATGATTTAAACGCATGTATTGCTATCTTCCATTTTGTGCTAAATCGAAACCTCATCGCCAACTGATCCAGCGAGTTTATCTCAACAAAGCATCATGTGGAAAGGTGTAGCATCTCAATGGATGCGCTTTGTCGACCAAAAAGGTGGCCTGACACTGAACTAAGTAATAGGAAAACATTTCACCATAACGCGTAACCTCTTAGTGAAGGTGGTCCGACTCGTTGACAATCTTCCAGTAGCTTGCAGCGGTTCTTTGCCGAAGCCTCTTGCCATAGACAATGAAGATGAAGAACATTGACGAAATGCCAAGACCGATGAAAGCAGCACTGATGAAGCAGTTCTGGTAACCCATGTTGGTGAACCATGGGGTAATGCTGGGATCTATTAGCTCTTGCTTTGGACGATGGCGCTGGCCATCTGGAGGCTCGAGGATGACTTACACATAACCGAAAGCAAAGGAAAGGGTGTTTCGGATGATGATGAGAGTCGGCATTGAATCGCCAGCAATCAAAGGGTACGAATCAATGAGGTAGTTGATGCTCACTTGAGTGCCGACCGAGTTGATATAGGCCAAAATGGCCATGGCCATAACGAGGCCGAACCAATGGATCTGATGGGCGGCACCAACACCCCAGAGAATAAGGGCACCAGGAACGAGAATAAGGAAGATGATTTGGGGCCAGAGCTTCGACTCGGCTTCCATGATACCGTTGTTTCGTCGTGCGAGCTTGACAGTGAGCATGTCGCTAGGAATACCGGTAGTGAGACCACTATCGAAGTCATTAGCTGAGATCAATGCACAAGTATGGCGATTCAAATCTTACCCAATAACAGCACCAATCATTGGTGCGACATAGGCTAGTCCAACAATCGAAGGTCTGTAGGTTTGTCAGTTCTGCACTCTTAGACTTCCATCTGGGGATTTGTCGAGCCATCACTTACGAGAAGTTATAAGGCGCTTCAGATAAGATGACAGATGCAGTGGCATTCATAACGTTGTAGTAGATCAACGAAACACCGTATGAGAAGCTGTTCAGACGTTAGCAACAGTCAGACCGAGGCAAATTCGCACGTCGACATACCCTGCGTAAAAGATAATGGGCCACGACATGTACTGGAAGGTTCGGATGGCTCGAGAAAGCATTGAAGGCCCAGGTGTCGGCTTCCAGAGAGCGAGCCTCTTGAGATAGGGCTTCTTGGCGTAGGTCTGGCTCTCAGTATCGCCGTTGACGTTTGAGGGGGTACGAGCAAAGGCTTGGTCCTTCTCAACTTCCTGCTTCTCGTTCACGTCGTCCAAGCCCAGATCAGGCTCCGCAGCGGCCACAGCCTCAATGACATCCTCACTCTTGCGAACGTAGTTGGTCTCTTCCATAACCAAGAACATGATGACGAAACCGACGGCAGCGATGATGGTGGCGATGTAAAAGGTCCACTCAAAACCCATGCTGTCGGCGATAAAACCGAACATAATGGGGCCACAGTAACCGCCACCAGCGAGAACGATGGCGTAGAGACCCATTTTCGAGGCACGTTCGTGAGTGAAGTACTGTACTATGGTGAGAAAGGCGCATGATAAGGCGTGGTGCTGAGCAACTTACAAGATCTGTGACGGTGATCTCAGGAAGAGCCTCTTGAGGAGCAACAGAGAAGCCACCAATGATTCGGTTGGCGATCCATTGTCCACTGGTTGTGCAGTACGGACTGTAACTAGCTGTTAGTGACATTCAGCTTGACTTTTGGTGCAAGTATGTTCTCACCCCGAGATAGTCGTGCCCTGCAATTGCCACGTTAGAATACATATACGTAACACAATAATGAAGGAGCGTCAGAGCGCCCGTGTGGCTAACTTACGAGCGCGATGATCAAAACCAAAAGGTATGTCAATCTCTTGCCGTATCGCAGCGCGAAGGGCTGCCAGAATAGAAGACCCCAGCCAGCCATGAGAAACATGTATCCGGTACCCTCGTTTAGGGTCGAAATCGATATGCCTGAGCTAGCCGAGAAAGGCACGGCGATCGAGTAGGTGATTCCATGGCAGATGTTGTGGAGGAAGACGGAGCTGATGGCGAGTTAGCAATCTGGTCATATTTGACCCAAGACAGAAGAGCAGATGTCACAACTTACAGCAGAGCGCAAGAGAGTGTTCTGAGCTTGCGGCCCTTGGTCCAGTTCAAAGGATCCTCAGGATCCTTCGACGGAGCGGGAACCAGCACGATGTCTCCATGTCCAGCGTGACGAGCATGCACCACATGCTGGACGTCAACGAGGAGAGTAGTGCCGGGCGTGTCGTCGGCGCCGACTTGTGAAGGGAGCACAGTCGAAGTCATCTTGTGTTCAAACGAGTTTGCAAACTAAAGTCTCGTCCTGCGGGAACAAAGAAGAAGCTGGGGATCATCAGCAACTACCGCTTGCGGGGAGGCTCTGTTTATACAATTTTTTCAGGAGGCAACGCTCATCATCTACTCCACCCTTGGCAAGGTAGCAGATAACTACCGAACTACGGAGGATTAGACCGATTGAGAGATGGTCGGGCTTGAACTTGGCAGAGTCATGTAAACCCCGGAATCTTGGGGCCCCGCCCCGTGGGGATGCAGCACTAGAGAGCTGGGTGGACATGAAGAACCCACCAGAGATTAGCTATAGCCAGTAGAGATTTAGGATTTCACAGATAGGCCCCAATATTGAGCCTTGCCACGAAAATCCCCCGATACCTTGAATCATCATTGGAGGGCTGAAAGGATGTATCTCTCCCAGCCTAGCGGGTATGAAGGATACCCAAGACTGGGGCCGATACTCCATCTCGACCCCGGAAGCCTCGGTCACAAGCGGGCTGCTGATAGGAAGTTTCCTGGAACGAGAACCAGCAGCTCATGCAGACCCTGTAAATCCAGACTGGCGAGGCGAGACTAGGTCTACTAGGTGTGTTTCATGGCATCCAGCTTCCCGGGATATCGGGTTCGCGTGGAATCCCGGGCATCCACATGTCCCTATTGGCTGTGGAGACCGATGATACGCTTTCAGAGGAGCGGTTAGACCGTGGAGAAGAAAACATGAAGTCATGGGTAATCAAAAGGTGACTACTTCGCTCTGGATAAGACTATCAACGTGGGGATAGTGAGAAACTAACGGCTAGTTATCAAGGCAGACGGCAGTTACGGCGTCATTCAGACTAGATAACTTTGTGGAACTAATCCTCGTTATCGTTCGTTGTCCGCGGAAGCTTTTCGTTATCCACGGAAGCGCGTTTTGTCTTGATAACGGTTTTGTCTTGTAACGGGTTTGTCTTGATAAAGGTTTAGTCCTGATAAAGTCGAAGCAGGCAAAGTGCCCAACAAGCAAAGGCAAAGACAGCGCGGAGTCACTGGCCCAACACTACCGCTTTAGATCACCGAAGAGACACAAGCTTACGCCCCCAACAAGAGCCATAGCAAGAATCCATTGCAATCATCTGCCATGGCGTCCAAACTATCTTGGGTTGAGCGTGTTCAGCAGAAGAAACAGACCGCAGAGAAGATCCCGACGGATTGGATGCTCCCTGATGAAACTCGCTCGGCAGCCCATGCAGGGTCTCCGATCAGCGTGCTCTCAGTCCCTGCGAGCTGTGGCATCCTGACTAACAAGGAGATTGACATCACGGAGAACTACGATGCCGTAGCCCTACTGGAGAAACTCCGTAAGGCAGAGCTCACTTCGTACGAAGTCACCCTGGCGTTTTGCAAAAGAGCGGCCATTGCCCACCAGCTGGTAGGTTGATGACTCTCAAACCCGAGGCGAGGATAGCGCACGAGACTGACTGATATCTTCCTAGGTCAACTGTCTAACCGAGATATTCTTTCAGCGGGCTCTGCAGAGAGCTCGTGAGCTAGATGCCCATCTAGAACGCGAAGGCAGGCCACTAGGTCCATTTCACGGACTACCCATCAGCCTCAAGGCAGGTTTGCCACCGTGCACGCGCTCGATGAGCCGCAACTGACTCGAAACCAGGATACTTTCAACGTCAAGGGCGTACCAACCACCATCGGTTATGTATCCTTCATCCAGGAGCAGCCGGCCGCCTTCGACTCGCCACTAGTCTCGATGCTCATTGCTCAGGGCGCGGTGCTCTATGTCAAGACCAACATACCCCAGACACTTTTCGTAAGCATGGAACCCCCTGGGCCTTGGTATTCGAGACTCCGAGTTAACCCATCCTAGACGCCAGACTCTAACAACAACATCTTTGGCCGGACTCTGAACCCGCATAACCTCACTCTGTCCGCTGGTGGTAGCAGTGGTGGCGAGGGTGCCCTCGCGGCCATGCGCGGCTCCGTGCTGGGCGTTGGAAGCGACATGGCAGGGTCCATCCGCATCCCGGCCATGTGCAATGGCGTGTTCGGCTTCAAGCCAACTGAGCATCGAGTACCGTACGATGGTCAGGCCCGGCCTGACCGGCCAGGGATCATCGGACCTATATTCCCCGTTGCTGGACCCATCGGTCGCTCGGCGCGTGATATGACGCTGTTTATGAAGAACATCACCAACGGAGACCCCGCTCGGCTGGATTTCTCGAGTCCACCGATCCCCTGGCGCCCAGTAGAGAGGCCACAGTCATCCTCTCTTCGGATTGGCTTCATCCCTGAGTGTCCATCTTTCAAAGTGTCAGCCCCGATCCTAGATACTCTGGTGACGACCAAGCAGCTTCTGCATGAGGCAGGCCATCAAATCATCGACATAACCTCGTTCCCCGAGATCAAGTATGGCTACGAACTGTCGTACCGCTTGTTCGACATGGACAACACCCAGACTGGCCTTCGCTACATCACAGACTCCGGGGAACCCATGGTTGAGGCCACGAAATACATGAATCCCGGATACCCAGGGGTCCGAGAGAACAAGGACCTTGAACACTTGTATGAGGGTAATGTTGAAAGGTTCGACGTTATGCGAAGCTGGCACAAAATCTTTACCAGCAATCGACTAGACGTTCTACTTCTACCCGGGTCTAACAATGCAGCTGATGTTCACGATGTCATGGGATATGCCCCCTACATGGTCATGTGGAATCTGGTTAACGTAAGCAAACATCTGGATGAGCATTCGATCATAACGTGTCCAACTGAAATATTCTATAGTATCCGGCATCGATCATCCCGTTTGGTCGCGTTGGAAACAACACGAGCAAGTCAGAGAACGGTAAGAGAGGCTCTAGTATCATTTACCTTGGGTGACTCTGCTAACTGTCTACTTCCAAGCAGAGCCGCTGCCGAGCAGCAATGCGCCCTGTCACATACAGATCGTCGCTCCAACTTTCCGCGACGAGGAGCTTGCGGCAGCTACCGAGACGATTGCCGACGTCTTGAAACAGGACTCGAGATATTTGAGTGAGCTTCAGCTTAAAGGTTTGCAGTGACTGTAGCTGAGTCTTTGGGGGATCTTGAGTTGAGGGGAATGTTTGATCGACAAAGGGGGGCCCTGGCAGGTCCTTGATAGCCGCCGGTACTACTCCGTACATACGCGCGTCCGTTAGTTACGAGTTCAATGATAGCAACCCATAAGTCCTCCAAATACCATAAATACCCCAAGAGGGGCGTGTCCCTGCGTCTCGGGATGCTTGATCTTCATTATCTTGAACCCTGTCAATGTTGGGGGAGTAATCAAGGCCTAACGTTATCTCCGCGTGGATACCCCAAGTGGATGAAGCAACCTGGCCTACGTTATCCCCCGCACACAATGGCTTGATTCCCCTCACATGCCAAGTAATTCTGGATATTGCGGAGAAGAGCTATATCCGATAAAGCCCGGGTGCTAATATAGATGCGGTTAATACCTTGGAGTTGGCTGAGCTAGGAGACCCACGACCCACGGGGCGGTATGAATATGGCCAGTTGATACGGCAATAACCTGTAGTGCCGTTGCTATGCACGGCTCATTATTGCCGAACAGGGGCAGATGAATCGCTGAACTGTGATGAGAAATGATCAGCGGCCAATTACTTCTCCAAAAAGAACTCCATAACGCCAAGTGATGCTCGATTGCACAGCCTACGCCGGAACACATTCCAGAGCGGGCATGGATGGGGCTTGGATCAGCAGCTGGGCTCAGTGCTTTCACCGAGGTGAACTATATACAACACAGTTGAATCAAGTGAGGCCTGGCCTGACTGACCCCTTCTCACATACCTTGTCTCTGCCGTTGTGAGATCGCCACTAGACGCCGAGACCTGCAAGCTCTTGTCACATTATCAAACCGTCAAGTCAACATGGGGTCCTCGCCCGCAAACTTCGACGTTAGCGTCAACTATCGCAATGTTATCAACGGCGAGCTGAAGGACACAGCCACAAAGACCGGCGGCGTCAATCCCGCAACAGGCGAGGATCTGGACCGCGTGCCAGTCTCAACCCAAGATGACGTGAACGCTGCCGTGCTAGCCGCGCAAAATGCATTCAAGACCTGGTCAAAGAAGCCGTGGGAGGAACGAAAGAAGGCCGTTGTTGCTTTCGCCGATGCTGTCGAGTCTCACGCCGACGCATTTGCCGCGCTCCTAACTAAAGAGCAGGGCAAACCTGTAAGATCCCGATCCCTGGCTGAGCCAACAGTAAAGCGCGTCAAGCATCTCAGCTAACCTAGCACAACAGCTTGCACATGCGCTTGGAGAAGTGAAGGCAAGTCCAGACTGGATGAGAAAATGGGCCGCGATGGAGCTCAAGGACGAGGTGGTCGAGGAAGATGGTGAGAAAAAGATCACGGTGCGATACACGCCCCTTGGCGTTGCTATCGGTATTGTTCCGTGGAACTTCCCCGTCATCCAGGTGCTGCTCAAGATCACGCCTGCGGTGGTGACTGGAAACACAATCATCATCAAGCCTTCACCCTTCACCCCCTACTGTGCTCTCAAGCTCGGTGAGCTGGCTCAGCAGTTCTTCCCGCCAGGCGTGGTCCAGGTGCTGAGTGGCAAGGAGGACCTGGGCCCCATGCTCACCAACCACCCAATTCCCGCCAAGATCGCCTTCACCGGCTCTACGGCGACTGGCAAGAGGGTCATGGAGGCTGCCAGCAAGACGTTGAAGCGCGTCACGTTGGAGCTGGGAGGCAACGATGCGGCCATCATTCTGCCCGATGTAAACCTGGACGAGGTTGTTCCAAAGGTAAGCTTTTTACTGCTCATATGTTGCCAGGATGAAAAGGTTGCTGATATAGTCCAGGTCGCCACTTGCTGCTTCCTGAACTCGGGCCAGATCTGCATGGCAGTCAAGAGAGTCTATGTGCACGAGTCCATCTTTGACCAGTTCCGAGATGGCTTGATCAAGCACGTCAAGACTCTCAAGGTAGGCAAGGGCACTTCTGAGGATACATTCCTCGGTCCCATCCAGAACGCAATGCAATACGAAAAGGCCAAGGATCTGCTCAAAGATCTCAAAGACACCAAGTCCGTCATCCCCATCGGTGGCACTACAGGAGATTCATCCGGTTACTTCATCAACCCGACCATTGTCGACAGGCCCGCAGATGACAGCCGCATCGTGGTCGAGGAGCCTTTTGGTAAGACGCCCAGGAAAACATGAGCCCTTGTTTCTATCTGGATTTACGATTAACTTTGTTGACAGCACCTATTGTACCGCTACTATCGTGGAAGGACGAGGCTGACGTGATCCGTCGCGCCAACGACACACAGTGGGGTCTTGGCGCCTCAGTGTGGACCAGGGATATGGATGCCGCTGATAAGATTGCGAGACAGCTCGAAGCAGGCAGTGTCTGGGTGAACACTCACTTCGAGCAGGACCCTTATGCGCCGTCTGGAGGGCATAAGGAGAGCGGTATTGGAGTTGAGTCTTCCATTGCTGGTCTGAAGGGTTTCTGTAACGCGCAGACCCTCTTTTATAGGAAGCCGTAGTGCTATCTACCCTAGACAAAGATGAACAAATTTCGATTCAATTCGTATGTTTTTCGCGTGTGTGATATGTTTCGTGCAGATGTACACTCTGCTTTTCGAATCGTAAAGGCTGGT
Source organism: Fusarium staphyleae (assembly GCA_017140175.1). Lineage (NCBI taxonomy): Eukaryota > Fungi > Ascomycota > Sordariomycetes > Hypocreales > Nectriaceae > Fusarium > Fusarium staphyleae. Next base: position 15,946 of record JADDON010000014.1, read on the forward strand.
GTTCCCAAAATAACTTTGCAAAAGAGCCTATGAAATTGCTCAATGAGTAGCGAAGTGTTGAGCACTAGGCCTGGCGTTGATGCAGCCTACATAAATATGACAAAACCAGGCCTGCTATGTTCAACAAGAAAAAAAAACTACCAAGATCAGTTGACCTTTCATTTACGATATTTCCATTACATCGACCGGTCGATAGGTAGCGAGTGAGGTGCTTCGTTGACGCCACTGGAGGGACGAGTTGAAAGATACTTTTTGCCAGTCGATAGTCTACACATCTGGAATGCAATATCGCCTAACGTAAGACATGTCTTGTTATTCAAAATGACTGAAAAGCTTTTCTTAGTCTAGTTTGAGAAATAAACCGTCTTCCCAGTAGGCTATAGAGTTGGGTCTTGCTCGCCCAGGACCCAGGCTGTTTCATGCTGCATCGGCATTTTGATATATCAATGATATCACAGCGATCTAGACTGTTGTATTTACACTTTCAAGAAGACCATTCGAGGTTTTGATATTTATTCCAGCGGCTCAGACCGCAGTATTCTTGATTTAGTTCTATGTAAACAGCCTTCTCGAGGCAGACCCTTGACCTACCCTACATGCAGTACTATCTATCTAATACGGAGGGCTGGTAGCCACCTACATATCATGTCAGTAGAAATTCACCTCCCGGTGAGCTTCGTTTAGTCACAACTTACAAAGTAGATTGTGTAATAACTGATCTTCCATTGGCCGTCCTCCTTGGCGTAACGCTGTTTCACCAGCCAGTCACGGGCCCCATGAACCTCACCAGAAGGCGAGAAGCTTTCAGTCACACCCTCAATGACAACCTCTGAGTCGTCATCTCCGACGGTGAACGCCTTGAGAAGCTTATGCACCCGGTAATCGACATTGTCCCAAGTGCCGTTCATACCGTCCGCAAAGGCTGCGCAGTGTCAACATGGGATTAAACTTGCTACTGACGCGCAAAATGATTTACCTTTGAGGCCGGTGAGGGTGCCGCCCATGGTCCAGATTGTAGCATCCTTGGTGAAGCAGTCGGCCCACTCAGCGCCGGCGCCTTTGGTATCGGACGCCTTGTAGAGTCTCTTGATCAGGTCCAGCTTGGCTGGCTCAATGGCCGGACTGGCGTGCTCAAACTCGTAGTTGTAGGTGGAGGCCATTGTGTGTGGTTGTTCTGTTCCTGGCTCTTTTCGTCCGGACGCTAAGTCAGATGCCTCGATAACACTTGCACACGGGCTTCGCATTGGCTTTAATGAAGCCGCTGCGTCGGTAACTATCATCCATTATCTTCTCCATACCTGTTCGGTCTGGGGAGCAATCCGCAGGGGTAACAATGGTGATTTGTAACCGAATGCCAAGATGCGGAGAAGCAACGGTGATGATCACGAGTGGCATCAGTATTACCTGTCGTGATAAGGCAATGTGCGACTAGCTCCATATCTCCAAACTAAACCCCAGGGTATACCTGTGAGGTACACACAGCCGCGCCAGTTTTATATGCTTTGCAGCGTGCTCTCAAGTACTGACCGCTAGCTTGCATCTAGCTTTATCATTAACGGGAATAGGTGGGATATGCGGCATCCTTTTTCCTGACAGGTTTTGATTGGATTAGACCCCAGTTCTTGACTCGTAATAGGCCCTAGAAAATCTCACTATATCCGCTATCAAAGTGTCGGCCAAGTGATACATCATATCATTCGATTGATCGGCTAAGAGGCCTCTATGGGTGCCAGAATAAATGGACGGTTCATCACCAATTTTGGCAGTGATGGGCGGCCATGTATTCTGGCACCCGTAGCCCATCCCCGAGCGATTACACCTTCGCTGAAACAGGCTCTAATGCCCACGCCACTATCTTCCCAAAGATCAAGATGCCATCGTGGTCATCCGTAGCAAACTTTCTCCTAGTTTCTTGGCGAGCCTCCTCCGAGTTCGAGTTGGTATACGAACCGTCGTCGTCGTCTAGTACGGCGTCTGCCGTGATCTTGTCCATCTCCGGGTGGCCCTGGAACCCGAGGATCTGGTTGGACTTGGACAGCACGACCTCGTTCTGCTCCGCGAGCAGGTCAAAGTCTGGGGGCAGCCGCACAATGACTCGTCTATGGAACTTGTTGATCTCCTAAACCCGGCCTCCACGTTAGTGCCTGCAGTCCAAAGAAAGTCGGGGCTTGTGGCTTACCAAGGTGCCTCTAGTAGCCTGGTGGCTGCCAGCAAAGAACTCCTTACCCTTCTCGGTCAAGGCGTATGATTTGACTCCAACCTAAGCCGGGTTAGCTTAATGCGGTCGATAGACGAGATAGTAGCAGAAACATACGCCTTTTCCAGCTTCAATCTCACCCAGCTCTCCGCCCAGGGCGAGGGCTACGGCCAGATGTCCCCAGCAGATTCCAACCAGCTTGGTATTAGGAGCTTCCCGCACGGTCCTTCGGATAAATTCAAGCGTGTCCTGGGCCCATATCGGGAGGTCTTTCTGAAGTAGGCTAACAGGCCCCCCTGACAGGACGATAAGGTCGTAACTGGCTGGGTCGGGCAGCTTATCACCCGATATCGGTGCAAAAACATCGACGGTTGCGCTGGGATTAAACCGCTGGATGCGTGTGATGAAGGCGTTCACGTTGGGAGAGGCCCAGAGAAGGTCATCTGTGTAATTCCTCAACAGGGCGACCTTTAGGGCGCGGGGCTGTGTGTTCACCATGGTTGCAACGCCGTTGTCTCTGATGGTTGTCGGTTCCTTGGTAACTGCAGATGCGTGTTGTTGCTCAGAGCGAGGGTCGTGGCGCATAATATTCGCTTTGAAGTGGCCATGCAGAGAGCCTTGGAGATTAAAACAACTAAACTGTTTCAAATTTATCCCCCAGAACGACTGTTGCAATCTGTTTCTTCTCCACCTGTATTCCACTTTGCCTGCCAGATTCTCCTCGCTTCTTGATAACTAGACAACTAGCAAGGATCAGGGGTGGCCCCAAGGATAACTAGGATCACAGGACCATCCCCATACCCCGCATCTCCGGACAGTCGGTTCCATGATGCTTATCTTGGCATTTCTGGGTATTAGCGTGCTGCGTGGTAGGAGGCTTCGGTCTTGGACAGGGGAATGCGTCAAGATTTGCAATGGACATCCCTTGTTCTGGTATGAACTGATGGTTATCGACCAAGGACGTTTGGTAAACCAGGGGGAAACGATATAAACCCAAGACGAAGCCCTGCATTCCGTTGATCCTCCCACTCACCTCTCTCCCCTCACCTCACATATCTACCACCCATTTTTAGATATATTTTGTCTTCACAAACAAAATGACATTGTCAAACTTTAAGGCGAACTGTCGCCTGACGCACCCCTTGGTGCAGAACATCATTTGCGGGTAAATACAAGCTCCCCCTTCCTATATGCTGCTCCCTATGGCTTACACCGGATCAACAGAATCATCTTGTTCTGTTTACCTGGCTTCTATCTTGCCCTCACGGGTCTGGGAGCCGGAGGCGGAAAAGCCTCATCCCAGTCGCTTGCCTCCAATGTCAATGTCATCCTGCACGCGTGCTACTTCTTGTTTGGTTGGTTTGGAGGAACCGTCCTGAACATGACAGGACCCAATGTCAGTCTGTTTCTTGGCTCGATTGGCTACAGTCTCTATACCGGTAAGTACCTGGATCTTGGCAAACGTGAAAGAATATTTCTGACCATGACGGATCAGCCGGTCTCTGGTACTTCGATCGAACAGGCATTACTTGGTTCGCCTATCTCGGTGGTGCGATTGAGGGTCTCTCGGCTGCTAACCTGTGGTCCGGCGTTGGATATATTGCCTATGCGTATTCCGAAGAAAACGAAAAGGCCAAGTTTGTGGGCATGCAATGGGCCATGCTTGAGACTGGCGCTACGTTTGGCTCTCTGATTGCCCTGCTCATCAACATGCGAAGCGACGCCGCAGCAGAGGGTGCCTCCAACGCAGTGTATATTGTCTTCATCATCCTCCAGCTTATCCCCTTGGTTCTTTCGGTCACTCTCATTGTCAAGCCTTCGCGCGTGGTGCGAAGTGACGGCACGCATATTGCCATCTTCAAGCAACCGACCCTCAAGAGCGAGCTTCGCGGTCTCAAGAACATCTTCACTGACTGGAAATTCCTCATGATGCTTCCCGCCATCGCCAGCGCCGAGACTGCTCTTACAGTACTCAGTTCGCTGAACGGCTACTGGTACAACCTCCGGACACGATCATTGAACAACTTCGCTTTCAGTCTTATGCAGATCCCGTCTAGTGTTGTCATGATCTTCATCCTGGACAAGGGAAAGGGCCGACGCAAGAACCGAGCTCTCTTGGGCCTGATCTTTGTCGCCGTCACCTTCCTCGCAGGCTTTTCGGCGCAGACGGCGTGGATTGTCAAGAAGGACATCAACCGCAACGTTCCTGGGCCTATGATGGACTGGGCTGACCCAGACTTTGCTGGTGGCTTCGTTATCTACATTCTTTATGCAAGCATCTACAGGTATGCGCTTGAGCCAAAACGATTCTATGTAAATCATGGACTAACCCTTTATCAGTACCTACCAAGCTTGCATCCAGTATCTCATCACGTCCTTGACCAACGACCCCGAGCGTCTGGCAAGATACGCAGGTATCTTCCGTGGTACAAATGCCTTGGGTATCATGATCAACTTCCTGATTGACGGTAATGGCGCCTCCTACACGGTCCAAGTCGCTTTCCAGTACGCAACCTACGGCCTGGGTCTCGTACTGCTGTTTTACATCGCTTTGCGACATGTTTCCGACACCAACTACTTCAAAGAAGAGACCGTTATCGTCCCTGAGCATCTTAAGCTGGAGCAGCTCGAGGGCCAGAAAGTGGTTGTCGATCAGAATGATCCTAAGCACGCCCCGCTTGATATTTCAGGGGACACGAAATAGGCTGGAATAGCTTCAGATGGGTAGCGTGATGTTTTCTCCACTGAGCCACGATTGAATGGTTACCTATATCTCTGCCTTTACCTCCTACCTCTCAGTTAGGATGATAGTTTACAGATGCGGTTACTACACCGAGAGTCTCAAAAAGTTCTTCAACTTTCGCAATCCTTAATGCCCTATATTTGTGACTGTAGTTAGAGTCAACCGCTTCGTGTTTTCTAGTCCCACCACTTCGCTCCAACCTACAGCCGCAGAGGGTGAACAGGGCACGTATGTGCATGCAGATGGCCCGCTTTCATCTTAGGCTAGCTGTTTCGACCTCGAAGCGGCCAAGCAGAAACCCAAAAGCAACAGGTAGTAGAATTGTGTATCTCTAGCAGAGCTTTGTCACTCGAGCTATACCATTCTGCCAAGAAATAGATGAATCCACCTTAAACTATGTGGATTGCATACCCACTAGCCCATTTTGCTCTCTCCCAGTCAGGCTTGTGACATGACCCAAGACGATTATAAAGGACTTTCTAGCTATCATTAAGTGTAACACCTACTTTGGCTAGCAGAGGTAATGGTGTTTCTTTTTGTAGTAGCTGTTTTAGCCTTCAACCGGCGGTATCATCTTCAAGCCCACCAGTTCATCAAAAACCTCCCTCAACGCCTCCGTACTCTCCACAAAGCCGTTCCAGCCCATTCTTCTCGCCTTGTCCATACTGAAGGCTACAGGATGACCCCGGCAGACCAAACCGTCAAAGAAGGCAAAGGTTGATTCGAAGCTGCTGAGCTCCTTGAGGCCATGCTTATCCTGCAATCTCTTCCAGGCCTGCTGCACCTCATCCGACTGCATGTATTCGCTAAGTCGGAAGCTCTTCCTTGTGACACCTGGACCACCGTAGCCCCGATGGTTTGTGTATGTCACGTTCTCGATCCATTTGGCGTCCTCTCTGGGACCCTTCCACTCGACTCCGTACCAGCCAGCCACAGTAGGCCACGTCTTCTCCCAGGTAAAGACGGAAGTGTCACAACTGTTGAACTTTTGGTTGGCAGTCTTCGGGTCCAGCACTGCCCACTCCTCCAGATAAGCATTCAACTTGGCCGTCGTCATGCACTGCAAGGTCTGCCATGCAGCGATGTCCGCCGGGTACTCCATTGCCGTGCCCGTCTCGCGGCAGACAGAAGCATAAATCGCGAGCGGAAACGCCAATGTCATTGAGGCATCGGGCACGGCTCCGAGGATAGGTGCAGGCATGCAGATGTTCCAGTTCACGTTGTTTGCGGTGCAGTATTCGAAGAGCATATCCTCCTGAACGAAGTAGAAGTTTGCCTGGCCTCCATGACGCGGATCCGACTCTTGCTGAGGCAACTTGTTAGGGCCGATGTGACCGCCATAGTTCTTGGCGCCAGTCTGGAGCATGAAACGCTGAGGTTGTATCTTGGCCAGCTTCAAGGCGCCTAGAAAGTTGCTCAGCAGGTCGCCATTGAGCTTACAAAGCTCATCTGCTTCAGACCAGAGCGGCTTGTCGGCGCGGTGAGGTGGCTGGGCGTATGATGTGAAGAAGACATGGGTTGCAGTGACACCCTTCTCCGTGAGGATGTCTGCTATCTTGGCCGGCGGTTCGAGGAAGTCAACAGCGATGTGCTCGACATTGGCGGGAGTAGCCTCAGTTTGCTGAGGAGGGCGACGGCTGAGGCAGTAGATCTTGGACCAGCGCTCAGGAGATTCGGCCAACACGCGTGCAATGTAGTGTCCGCTGATACCGTTGGCCCCTGTGATTATAGCTGTGAGGCCCTTCACTTCGCTTGGGTATGTTGGCAAGCAACGATAGATTCCGCGGTCGGTCACACTGTAAGTAGACATTGTTTTGTCTCTTGACATCTGTCTCGTTCTTTGACTGTTATTATCAAAGTAGTCGAGAGGAGTGAATTATATGTCTACGGAGTACTCCGTACTAACCGTGATGGATACTGGGCGTGGAGATATGGAGGGGGGGGAGCGTGCACCTTGCACCCCGCAACCTAATAGTTATTAGTTCCGTTCACAAGGGGGATTATTATAAATCATGACTCGGGAGAAGAGGCTCTAGTGTTGTCCATGGCGTCATGCTCAATCGACTATCCGTACTCCGTCCCTATCTCCTGCTACAGTACCAGCAGGAAGGATTCGTAAGCAGGGATATTATGCGACGAAGGAGTGGGTTTCGGTTTTACAGTCCGCGAGGGGTTAAAAACATCAAGAGGGCAGAAAGAACCCGCTTATCAATAGGTAGAGCAAGCTTGGCTGTGGTAGAGCCATGTCATAGACAGATGGGTAGAGCTACCACATCGCCCATCATCCAGCTTCAGTGTGCTTTTGGGAATAGTGGCAAAGTACAGTCGATCGCTTGTCAATGCAGTGATCTCCACCCCCCGCATTTAGTTATCCACTTGGAGTAGAAATTACCGGTTATCGGAACTCTCCCCGGACTCAGAGATGTTATGTCGTGAACATTTCCACCAGAATGCAGCATGAGATCGTAGGCTTGTAGCTCTATCATTGATGATTCCTCGTTTTACGCCGTGAGCAAGATGTCAACGTCAACGGAATCTATACCCTCCTCTATGAAGGCCCACGTCCTCGAGGCCTTCAACACACCCTACGTCTTGAAGGATGTGCCATCGCCGTCTCTAGTCGACCCTTACGATATCATCGTCAGAGTTCAAGCTGCATCCTTCTGCCATACAGACGAGCTCGTCCGCACGGGTCTTACGAAACGTCTTCCATCTCTCCCTTTCATAGGATGTCATGAACTGGCCGGCGTGGTCGTATCACTTGGTCCCAAGGCTGTCAACGTGAGCATCGGAGACCGAATCGGTGTTTTGACAAAAGGCTTTCGTTCCTGCGGCCACTGTCAAGAATGTGGGCGCCAGGGAGGTCCCCATGACGATGACCCCGGCTATTCTGTATACTGCGCCAAGTCAGAAGATGTTGGCATCACAGTCGCCGGCGGGTTTGCCGAGTATGCAGTTGTGGACAGCCGACAAACGACGCTGATCCCCGATGGCATGACGCCAATCGAAACAGCCCCGTTCATGTGTGCTGGTGTGTCCATCTACGCCGCTCTTCTGAGATGCAATCTCGAGCCCGGGGCAAGCGTGGCGATACTTGGGGCTGGAGGTGGTCTCGGACATTTTGGCATACAGTTCGCCGTCAAGATGGGCTTCAAAGTTATCGGAATCGAGGCCGCTGATGGTCCTCGCGAGGTTGCTGCTAGGCTGGCGGGAGATGCTCTGGTTGTCGACGCACGCAAGACTAGCGCAGCTGAAGTCAAGGCAATGGCACTCGAACGGGGCATCGGAACTGAGGAGAAGCCAGGCGTTGATGCGGTCATCGTCCTTACAGAGTCACAGTCAGCGTATGACTACGGGCTCAGCGTTCTCAGAAACGGCGGCACATGTATGCTTGTTTCGTTCCCGAAGAACGGATATCATTTGAATCCTTTGGACCTTATCACAAGGGGTATCAAGATGGCGGGAAGCTCGGTCGGCAGCGCCAAGATGTTGCGCAGCATGATGGAGTTTGCTGCCAAGCATGATATCCGGTCTTCCTCCAAGGTCTATCCCTTTGGTCAGTTAAACCAGCTGGTGGAAGACTCGCATCATTCAGAAGGAGGAAAATACGTGTTGAATATGGAAAAGTGAGGGTCAGTAGATTCGGCGTTGGCATAGTAGAGGATAGGCGTTGTAGTAGTGAGATATAGTAAAGTGAAAACATCTTCATTCATACTGAATCAACCTCTGTTAGTTGGTACTGCCTCGGAAATCTTAGCGTATACACGTTGTACCTCGAAAGCTTCAAGCTCATCTGTTGAATTGATATATCTTGAGGCGATCTAGGTTTAAATTTGATTGAATTTCATGACATCTATCATTTATGGCCAGCATCCTTCAAAGTCTTGCAAAGGGGCTTGTCTGCCCATGAAGGAATCGGCTCGCCAACCTCCAAAGTCTCATAACCGACCATGATCTTCATCTCGGGATGAAGGTAGTTCTCGTTATCCCCTATCAGAATCAAGTCAGGTCTCTCTTCCAAAAAAGAACAATAGGTCATAGCACAGGATTCACTTACGACCCAAGATCTTGGCAGTCTCAGGCTGGCTCAACCATGCCTTGTACTCATCGACGTCGGCAACCCAAACCTGAGTGTATCCGTCATACTCGAGGTGCTCAAGGCCGAGCTTCTCAGACAACTTCCTCAGCTCTGGCGGGGAGTGCAACTGTAGTGAGGTAACAAGAGTCCCCGGTCAGCTAAAACGAAGCTTCACATCAACACAACGGGCTGTCTTACCTGGACATATCGCTTGGCCAAGTCTGTCCACCCAGGAAGCGACTTTGCGAGCTCAGAGTGAGGGCCTGTCCAGTAGGCGAAGCACTCCTCCGGAGTCATGCCTTCCTTTCTCTTGCAGAAGATGGTCACCTTGAGGTACGGCTGCTTGACACCCATTTTGTCTGTTGTTGTATGTTATAAATGAGTAAGAGGCTATGATTGAGTTGTGAGATCTGAAAAGACAAGACGGTTTGTTCCAAAACAACTGACTGTCGAAGAACGTTGGCTTTTAAGATATCCTAGCCCTACGTGTAAACACGGCAAATCCACTTAGCCCTGGGTATTCTTCCGCATCTACCGAGGTGTTGGGGTAGAAATTACTGCATCTAAGCTACTACTGGTTGTTGTAAACTCCACTGCGTCTAGTCGACAGTCATCTGATTGTAAAGATGATGAGGGAAAAGAGGCAGATGGGCGTGCCGCTAAGGTGGTGAAACTGGCCCCCCCTCTTCTAAGCCCATCGTAGAGCGTGGCTGATGAGGCTGATTGCAGCGGCTAACCCAATGGTCCTATTTTCTTATTCCCGGGACCTACCTAGCGATACAACGGATGGATAAGGGTCCAGATAACTAACTAAGGATCCAGGTCTAGTTAGATACGTTATCTTGGCGGTGTGGGGTTGGTTCCACGGAGTCAAGAGTGCACCCCGAGCCCGAACGCTTGAGCCTCAAATATTTTATCGTATTATTTAATAGATGACGTACAAGGTATTCCTGAAGAGCTATCATAATATATCAAGGCAATCTTTACACTCGCTCTATGGACCAATCTCACAGTTGCTTTACTAACATAGATACCTTATCGCCAAAACTTGTGCTTTGGGTACAAGTGAGTAGATGATCTACGGTATCTCCTTGCACCCTATTTAAAACCTCCACTCACCAATTTGATCCAAGCACGGTATCACGTCACGCACCTTATATCTATCATACAGTGTTAAATAATAAATGTCTCTACAATAAAAAAAGGCTTAGAAGTGGCCTAGATAGGGTTAATTTTCAAGAACTAAACAGTAGCGGTAGTAAATAACTACATTAGTTCTCGCAGCGCATATCGCTTCGATTCTGTGAGAATAAAATCCTTCAAAAGTAAATACGTCTCCAGGTAACCAGCTGAAGAGATTCAAACCATTATCAGAGCCAACGAGTTTCCCAGTGACAGACAGCAGAGTAGTAGTAGAGTTAATAGAAACGTCGGTACCTTTCGCATCCATGATGTCTAGGTCTGATTAACTTGTTCAGCTGAGGGTGGGTGAAACACGTGATGCAGCCATGGTTATTTCAACATCAATCAAGCTCAACCAAGCAATGAGATAGCTTATAGTGACAGCTTAATGTATTTCTCTCTCATATCCAACTTTACAAGGCCCCTCTATCGACCTCTAGCCCGAATTCTGCTTCTTTCCGTGGGTATAAAAAACCTTGGAGATAATCTTCCACTCCCCGTCAAACTTCATCAAGGTATGAAAGTCGGTATATGTTGATCCATCCGGAGAGTTTTCCATCTCGAGCTTAACGACAGCCGTCTCTGGGGTAATCGCCAACACATCGGTACGTGTCTTGATAGTCGGGGAACCACCAAACTCCCGCGCGTAGTCGACCAACTGCTTCCATGATCCGGCAGATCTTGATCCATCGGGCTGATAGCCATACATGGTGGCATCTGGGTGAAAGGCGCGCTCGAGGTAGGACTCTTCACCGGTACGGCCTCCTTCGACGTAGTATTTCTCGATGACTTGGACGACAGCGTCGTAATCGGAGACGGTGACACTCATGGCGACGGGTGTGGTGATGGAGCGCGTGGGAGAGAGGTAGAGGGCGGTCAAGGTACGTGCGATGGTTTCAGTTGGTATCTTAAAAGCACCCGAGGCCGAGTCCAATGTGATATAGTAACTTCGAGTCGTCCTGGCTGGAAATCGAGTTGAACAGTTTAAATAATGAGGGAATATCTCGCCCAACTCCGACCCCCGTTCACCGCCGCAACCTCAAACCTTAAATCTGTCTCTGATTAATAATTTGCATTGGCTGACAAATCTAGTGCCAAGAGAAGTTTTCACGGTTTTCCCACTTTCTGGTGCTTCTTCTTTTTCCATGGTTATAGTTCAAATAGAAGACCAAGGCTCTGAAATCTTAGTGTATCTGTAAAGGTTGTCAATTTAGAGTGTCTCACTCTAACTTACCCGTCGTACCAATGGAACACCAAGTCCCCACCCACATGAAAGCTTTGCGGCTCATAAAGGTTACTGACTGCCCTGGTCACTTTAGTTCCGAGGATCCTGCTTACTGATTCAAACAGTTCAACGAGAATTACCAGCTGAAAGATGATGTCCCGGTCCCGGTCCCCGGTGATCACGAGCTTCTGGTCCGCGTCAAAGCCTCCAGCTTCTGCCATACCGACTACCAGGTGTACCAGGGCGTCTATGGCACCGAGCTTCCTTTCACCGGGTCGCATGAGCCAGCAGGTATCGTTGCTGCTTTAGGTCCAAAGGTCGGCCAAGAATGGGCAGTCGGCGATCGGGTCGGTGTGCTCAACTTCCGCAATCCGTGCGGAACCTGTGCGGGATGTCGATGGCGGCTGAAGAAGGGCTCCCTCGACGCGAGGTTCTGCGAAAACAAGGTGATGGGTGGCCTTGCCGGCGCCGACGGGGGCTTTGCCGAGTATATGATAGCGGCCGACTATGCTCTCGTGAAGCTGCCTGATGATTTGTCGTTTGAGCAGGCCGCACCGCTCATGTGTGCTGGTGTAAGTGCTGTCTTTTTTACCCCCTTCGCCAAAGAGACCCTTATTGACTGTATCCTTCACCCAGGCTACTTCATGGAACGCCATCAAGCAATGCGAACTGGCGCCTGGCGAAACTCTCGCTATCGTGGGTATCGGTGGCCTAGGCGTTCTCGCTATCCAGTACGCAAAGGCCCTCGGCCTGCGTGTCGCGGCGATTGATAAGAACGAGGTCGGTATCCAGATCGCGAATAATGTTCCCACTCATCTCAGGCCCGACGCAATCTTCAAATTGGATGATCCCGAGACGATTGAAAAGCTGACGGAGTTCTCGGACGGTATGGGTGTCGACGCTGTCATTTCCTGCACTGACGATGTCTCATCCACGGACTGGGCACTTCATCGTCTACGGTATGGAGGCGTCGGGGTCGTCTTGGGGCTGCCGGATGATGGGTTCAAATTCGATCCGTTCAACGTCGTGTTTCGCGAACTCGTCATTCGGGGCTCGTTGCACTGTAGCACCGAGGAGGTCAAAAAGATGATCGACGTCGTGGCCAGAGAGGGCATTCGCAGCGTAGTCACCGAACTACCCCTCGAGCAGGGTGAGAGAATACCGGAAAGGATCGCGAATCGGGAGTTTCGAGGACGACTGGTGGTCAAGATATAGCCTGCAATGGTTAGTCTAGTTAGATTCCTAAATCCACCATATCAATAACCACTAGCTTTAGCAACAGTCTGAGATTGGCAACACTCAAGATGGTCGAGAGAATCGCAAAGTCTGATCGAGTGAATTCAGTGATGTACTATATGTTCAAGCAAAACCAAGAGAAGCTTGCGAGCTGGTAAAACCGATCTTTCCAGATGGATGCACCGGCTTCCACATATCCTCTTGTAATGCCTAGCTGCATCTCGCTCTGATGAGACGTCTCAGTAGATGTACCTGAAGCCCGGCTTCTCGTAATCGGTCTTATCCTCCAGCATCTCCTCGGATGTCAGGCTGACGTGCTCGCCCTCTCTCTTATCCCGGGCTCTGTTCTCAAGCTTGCAACCGATGGCATAGGCAGCCAGGAGGCAGATGGCACCAATCTCGAAACCCATCAAGCAATTGTAGCCAGTGCTGTAGTGAGGAGCTTCGCGTTCGAGGAAGACCTGGGGTCCGATGATCATAGCGGCGCAGTAGGCCACGAAAATGCTGGCTGTCACTGTGAGCTTCTTGGTGTGGCCTGCAACATTCGCCATTGGCAGTGAGAGAACTATAGATTTGCAATTAGATCATGACTGGCGAGAGGGTGGGTTTAATGAAGACAACTTACCAGTAGCGTAGGGTCCCCAGAAGAAGTAGAAGAAGTAGTAGGCGAGAAGTCGGCCGGTTTTGTTGTCCTCAGGGAGTTCTACGAGGAAAGGGTCAGTCTACCGATCCAATATCAGAGAAGTTATGCCAACTTACTTCTAATGGCAATAGAGCACGCCAGAGGAATTAGACAACAGATGGCAGAAGACAAGCAGCGCTTGTTTACAAGCCACTTTTGAGGGATGGCAACCGCCAAACTGGCAACAGTCTGGAATGGCGAGCAGGGCATTGTGAGAAGGACGGTCTCAAGCGGTGAGTTTCCAATGCCAGAGATAATCTGTGCTGCAAAGGCCGACAAGCCGCCTGTAGGCACGTTCATGCAGAGATAGAAGAAGAACAGCAGATAAGTCTTATAGTCGCAGAACGCTTCCTTGACCTGGTAAAGCTTGAATTCCTAGAGGTCGGGGTCAGCACAGCTCGTATGATAGACTCGGCATATAGTAACTTACTCGGTTCTCAATACCAGTCATGTTGCTTCGCACACGGGCCAGAGCAATGTACTTGTCCTTGCCTTTCATGAAGTTCTCCTGGAGGGGAGAGTCGGGCACGAGCCAACCAAGGATCAACCCCCAGAGCATTGTCAGACCTCCCAGAGTAATGAATAGCAGTCGCCAAGGCGCAATGCCGGTATTCGCGTTTCCGATTCCGTAGGAGACGGTTCCTGAGACGAGCTAACAGATGTTAGTGGTGATTCTACAGGGGGGTTCCCTTTCAGGTATGGACTTACAGTCGAGAACGAGGTGAAAGTGATGGCACTCCTCAGAGGCTGCTCATACTTGGTATACCACATGGAAATCAGGATGGTCATGCAAGGGAAGACGAAGGCCTCGCAGGCGCCCATGATGAATCGGAGAACCATGAGGACGGCGAAGTTGGGCGAGGCAGCGATGAGCGTGACGGACGCACCCCAGCCAACACAGGCGATGGCCAGGCAACGGCCGACTCGGAACTTCTGAAGGGTTGCGTTGGCGGGATAGGCGAAGAACATGTAGCCAAAGTAGAAGATGGACACGGCTGTTGGACGCATGTGTTAGGAATGATCATGATCGTGTAAGGAGGATGATAGAGACGTACCCCAACTGTACTGCTGGCCGACCAGCTTCAGATCCTTGTTCATGCCGTAGATGGCAGCGTTGGAGACGATGATTTTCTAAGATACCGGGTTAGATACTAGGTAACGAGGCTGGTGTTCCTTTCCAGCTACTCACGTCCACACCAGCGATGGTCAAAGTGATCATGAACAGAGGCATGAGCCTCCAGTCAATCTTGCGCAGAACACGCTTGGACTCGGCCTCGGTGAAGTCGCCATACTCGTGTTCGTGAATTCGCATGAACTCCTCGGCATCTTCAATAACCGCGGGCTTCCCCTTGTCTGAGATGGAGATGACCTGGCCTGCGGTGCTCGAAGGCTTGCGCTGGATCTCGTCACTCATCTTGGAAGGCTGCATCTTCTCGTCTGCCATAGTGATAGAATCGAGGATGTCTGATAAAGAGGTTGTGATCGTCTGAGGAGAGAGTGAGAGAGGATCTGCTTTCTTGTCCAGGGAGGTGCGCAGCAGACGTTTTTATCTTGGAGTGCCCCAAGGATCAATGAAACCTTCTGACCTGATTCTCCCAATCCTAGCCACAAGTCACCGACAAGACTTATCACAACCGACGACGCCACCGGTGGAGACCGTCGCTCGATGTTTGCGGGGTGAGAAGAAATCGACTGGGGCAAGATCCGGGGTCTCAGGGGTGAGACGTACGGGCGTAGCTTATCGACGCGATAGACTGGGGTAGACGGACTTTGAGTCCGACCGACGAGGGTTCCCTGCGGTGGAGAGAGCTAAACTAGCTCGAGTCCTGTCGGACTTTGAGACCGATCACCATGGCTTGGCGCTGGTGGCGGAATGGAACTATCCTCGGTTCGTCAAATGGAGGGCTATCTAAAAAGCTAGCAAGCAGCCCTGTAACCAAACGTCGTTCATCAACAACAGCTGCGTTGCTAGTCACGTCCCTTGTCTATACGTTCTTGTCTCTACGGATACTCATCTTCACATCTCTCATTATGATCTCCAAGCTGTCACCGCCGCAAGTCGCCATTGTGCGCAATTACGATACTCCTGCGACATGGGGAACCGAGATGGTAGAGTCGTGGTACTCCATCATCAAGGACACCATTCCCGATGCTGAGACCAAGCTCTTCTTTCCCATCGTGGACGGTGTGCTCCCAGATGCCGCTCAGTTCGACGTTATCATCTTGACCGGCGGTGTCTTCAACCTCACATTGCCCAAGCTGGATCCCTGGGTAGAGAAGACGTTGGCGTTTATCAAGGATACGGCCGAGAACCACCCCAGCACAACAATAGTAGGCGTATGCTGGGGTCATCAGGCCGTTGCCCGAGCAATGGGCGGCAAGATCGAGTTCAACCCTTACGGTGACCGCGTAAGTTGTGCCTGTGGGTAGCTCGCCAAGATAGACAGCCTTACTCACGATCCAACAGGTCGGCGTGACACCTCTGCGCTACACCGATCAAGGAGTCAAGTTCTTCGGCGGCTCCAAAGACGCTTCTGATCCCAAAGACTTTGTATGTATAGCACCCCCATATTGCCGACCGTGGTGCTGATTGATATACAGGCCCTTCCTGAATTCCACAAGCGAAGAGTCGGCCAGGCGCCCCCAGGCTTTGTTGCTCTCGCCGAAGGCAACGATATCCTCCTCAACGAAGAGCACAACATCATTACTTTCCAGGGCCACCCCGAGATGACAGGAAGCGTTGGCAAGGGTATCTTGGACGCAGATGATGGTGCTTACACCGGAAAGCCTTCCAAAGAAGAGGTGCAGGCCATGTATGATCGGTTTCAGCTGCCTCATGACGGGCGCCGGGTGTTTCAGAAGGTGGCCGATTGGGTCTTTCGGTAGAGCATGAACAGATAATAGACGACTAGCAATGAAGATTATGCGCAGCCAATTGCATTAGATGCTATGAACATGTTTAGCGTGAAAGCGGTGCTAGATTCCTAGTCTCAAAGTTTCTAGCATAGTCTATGTCTCAGCGTGACTACAGCCAAGTCTCTGGAGAGCTTGCGAGAGGCTACTATTCCTTGGTTGTCCTGTCGCTCTCAAAGACCGACCGACGAGAAGCTATCTTCCTGACCATTGTCTCTCCCGAAAGTTTATCTTTTCTAGCTCAACATTCATTGTCTCCCCAAAGATAAGTCGCATCTAGATCTAGTCCCCTCCCCCAACGATAGCCAAGAAAGCCACCGATTTGACATGTCATTGGGGTGTGGAAGGCGTGCATATCGGCCTCCAACATCTAGCCAGGCCATCAACCTGTAAGGACCGAGTGTAACACTCGCCACACCAGTGTTCTGTGTCATTGTGAGGTTGGGTTATCGTCGAGACCTTCCTTCTCTTAGCAAGTGGCCGAGAACGTCGGCAGTACACAGCGACGAGGTAACTCGCTTCGGCAACCGGCATGCCTTCCAAGATACCGGTGCTATGTACTCAGCGGGTCTGATATACGTAAGATGCACTCCGTACTAACCATGGCCTGACGTGGTGTCATGGGAACCAGAAGAGTTACCTGGTCCCCTTGTGCTATTCCCCAGAATCCCTCTGGTTCCCGTAGCCCCGGAATGCCATCAACCCCATCCATCTCCTCCGTGTCCAACCCCACATCACCCCCGCGATAATACAAGTACGAGGCTTGGCGTGGCTTGTGGAGAGCCGAGTTATGTAACAAAGAAAATCGGTGCTATAACTATCGCCCGTCGCTGTAAGAGACCGCCGCAGTACGATGCACCTATTATCTTGCTGAACCCGCCCTCAGAGATACCCGGAGGATATCCGGACTGATGATGCGCGTTGACGACAGTTTGGAGATAGGAAAAGTCGGCCTTTTGGAGTGCGGGGGTGTTTGCCAAGGAAGCGATTGATGGAGACGCCGAGCGGCGCAAGCCCCAAGCGCGGACTGAAAGTCCGACACTCGCAAGGCGACCGAGGATGCGTCTGTTTCTTATCTCTAACTGTCTAGCCCATGTCTCTAAGGTATAAATACGTCGACGTTTAGCGGGGATAGGCCTAACTAGCACCCATATCAAGATATCAAGATACCAAGATACCCAAGAACCAAGATAACACAAACCTCTCATCATGTCTGTTACGAAGTACCAGTATAGCGCCGACCTGGTCCCGGAAAATGCCCGCAAGGTTCTAGACGTTCTTTTCGAAGCTTCAGACGACCGTGCTCGATCGGATGAGTGGGTAGGCCTCTTCAGCGACGACGCCAAGATTTGGCGCAATGGAAAGTCATCGAACGGCCGGGCCGGTGAGTGGCAAGTTCCTTGCTTGGTATCTCCGCGTGACTGACAGATTCTCAGAGATCGAAACCATGATCGCCAATTCTTGGAACAACGTTGCCTCACGAGACCACCGCCCTGCTAAGGTGTTCTCATACAGCAAGGACTCGCACGAGTACCTTGTCGACGGCACCACCATATACAACTGGCAAGACGGAACAGGCAAGACTGGAGTCTGGGCTGCTAGGATAACCTTGAAGGAGGTGAACGGTTCCCTTAAGATTTCAGATTACCACGTTGTGTTTGTAAGTGAACGACATGACAAGTGCCTGCAGCCCGACGCTCTGCTAACTATGATACACAGGTCTAAAAGAATTGAAACCCAGCCCCTATGACCCCTCGATGCCTGCAAGAGTTCATGGCATGGTAGTGATGGATTACATAGCTCTCATGACTAAGAAATAAATTCGTTAAATGGCAAACTGGGCCCTCAGTGTTTGAAACTCATATAAGTAACGCTTCAGCTTGTGACGGAGAGTTCAACATTCGTCTTATCAAAGTCAGGACGGCTGTCGTAACCTCTCTCTTCTCCAGTTCCCATATCAGACCCGTCATCTTTTGCCGGAACTCCAGGGTGAGACAAGGGGTTGCATGTGCCGATATTGGAGTCTGAGAAAGTAACATGGTGTATACCTCCTGGTATATCTCAGCAGCCTCCCATTTTTGGGCGAACCCTGTGAGTGTTTGCTCGCAGTCCTCCAGGGCCTGTAGGGCATCTGGTGCTTGGAAGGCAGCTGTGCGGTACCCAAGGGGAGTCTCCCAGTAACAGGCCAGAAGAATAATACCGACAGTGAACTGCTCCAGGAGCTTGATGTCTTGGTTAGCCATAGTTTGTGTAACTGGGATTTGATGACTTACACCGGCCCAGGTCGAATACATTAAGAAGAACTTCTGGATTCTCCTAAAACAACGGGTGTTCTCACTTGCAGCTGATAGCAATACCGCAAAGTCTTCAATGCTAGGGGTGATGCTCTCATGCTGATACAAGCAGCAAATACTGTAGTCGTATGTCTTCAACATGGCCAGAGGATGATAGCTCATCGAGCCATCGACGGTGCTCGACACAAGAGGAATCATCACCTTCCATTGTTCAAGCTCTGCTCGAATCTCGGCGGTTTGACGCTTGCGGTTTTCCTCCTGGCCAGGGAAGACTCCACACTGAGACCAGACCCTTCGGATCTTGGACTGCAGACGCCGTATGGCAAACATGTGTTCGAGGTCGGCTGACATGGAGCCTCCACCAAAGGTGAGCCAGAGTCCCTGATCCAGCACCTGAAAACTTGAGTCAGTGTCATGCTGGGTGTGATAGAAGGGCAGCACCGCCTACCCTGTCGTCCAGTGAGCCGACGAGCGCTTGAAAAGAGCGGCTCCAGAGGTAGGCAATTATCTCAAAGGCAGTGTAGCAATAGATCAGCAGCACCCTATTGTCCTGGTCTTCAGAAATAGCTGACTCGTCAATGTTCTCAAGCTCGAGCGGTAGAAACGTTGATGGTATCTGAAAGGTCGATAGTCGCTGGGCGATTTCCAGTATAGCCTCATTTGTAGTGTCATGGAGCTGAAACGGCGTCGGACAGTGGAAAGCATAGATGATCAACAGCAAGTAAGCACGAGTCCTGTACCTCTCTTGAGACGCGGCATCTGGCAAGTATACGTGTAGAGCTTCGCCGTAAAGCTCGCGAGCCGCGTCGAGTTGCGGGCATTGCCGACCCGAAGGGCCAGAGTAGCAGGCACCAATGGCGCACACGAGATGCAGAAAGAAGAGTTGGGCATCCGGAAGGAAAGCACCCTGTCCAGTATAGGCGTGGAACCATTCGGTCAGTAGTGCTTGGTTGAGAAACGGCCAGCTTGGGTGGACGTAGTGGAAGTAGCTGTCAAAGTAGACCGCCCTGAGACCGCCGGTGTAGTTAGACTTTAGGTCAACCGGTGACAGCAGCTGCTGTAGAGGAGATGTGTTGGCCTGGCTCGCATGCTCGGCATGTAGCTGAGGAGTTGACTCGGTTGCTGGAGATCTTGTATGCTCAGTTGGCGGTGTCTGTACCGACACAAGCTTCCTCCTGCAGACAGCCAGCTCCGTCTCAACCGCCGCAAGCCGGGCCTCCAGATCCTGGACGTAGTACCAGGGCACAGTTGCGGCATCCCGGGGCTTCCTCTCCTGGAAGCGAACACATTCGGCCGAGGATTGCTGGCATGCTCCGCACTTGGGGACCTGGCGATCGCACTTCTTCTTGCGGCGCCGGCAGCGTATACAAGCGATCTCCGGAGGTGCGTTTGTGATAGGGCTGCTCTTGGGCATCATCGAAGATGGTTCGATCAATGTGGTATTGCACGACGGGAGGCTACGACGGGATTTATGACATACAGATGGACTTCACGGTTGGCATCACTTTGAGTTTGGGCCACCCCCGCAAGGGGGGCGAGCTGTCAAGATGGGCGAGAAATGAGCTTGGTTTATTTTCTCCAAGAGCCGTCCGGATCTACAGCCGGACCTAGCTTTCTACTCCAATTTCCTCCCCATTCTGCCTCCAACAAACCCCCTCTTTAGGAAGCGTAGGTGTGGAAGACCTTGGCGATGATCTTCCACTGGCCGTCGAACTTCATCATGGTGTGGAAGTCGGTGTAGTTCTGCTCAGCGGCGTCGCGCTCCATGTCGACCTTGACGACGGCGGTTGTGGGGGTGATGCCGACGACGTCGATGCGGGTAGAGATGTTGGGAGCATCACCGTGCTGCTCGATGAAGGTGTAGAGGTTGGAAACGGGGCCGCCCAGCAGCTCTCCGGTGTTGGTGAAGCCGTACATGGTGGCATCGTTGTGGAAGGCCTTCTTGAGGAGAGATGTGTCGCCCTTGTGGCAGCCCTCGCAGTAGTACTCCTGGACGATTCGGACGACCTCGTCGTACTCGGCGGTGGGGATGGTCTTGATGTTCTTGGACATTGTGGCGGTTGTGATGGGATCTCTTGAGGGGATGGGATGAGACGAGAAGTGTTGTTTGATGGTAGATCTGTTGTTGTTGTGCAGCGAGGTCTATCGGTCTTTATAACCCTTGTCTCGATGAGAACCTTTCTAGAAACCGAAGGATCCCTATCTCCAAAGATTATTCAACCGCAAGCTTACCAATCCTCATTAGGGTTTCTCGAGGATATGGCTGATACGCCGCGGGGTAACAAACAAGTCTGGAGTCAATGACAGCTGGAGTGGAGCTTGGTGTGCGCCAGATGGAACCTGATCGACCCGGGACTCGCCGGACTGAGGCCCGACGGCCCGCATAGTCGAGTTAGCACTGTATTTTGCCTCCAATATCTCGATGTTTTACTACGTAGAGTTTAAGCCATGAAGGGGTAATAATTATCTAAAGCATCCTTTCGATAAGGAAGAAAAGAGCATTTGTAATATCATCCATGCATGAGTTATCGTGGAAGCTACCATAAATCATGATGAGGCAGGGAAAGGATGGTCTTGGCTGGATAGATGACGTGTCACGGTTGAAGGGCCACTTACTCGTCAACAGTCTCGGTCGAACGACGTGTAACAATGACTTTAAAGATGCTTGTGTCCTAGGAATACTGTTAGTGAGTATAGAGAAACTGAAGACTATAAAGCAGATGCCCAACTCCTATTGTGTGAAACAGTAGCTTTAATTTGCGGAACGAATGGTACAGACTAGTATTAATCTACCAAGTCTGTTTGGGTCTTTTCTGAAGCCAGCTACAAGGCTGGTTTTGAACAGACAAATAACATAGAAAACCGATCCTTAATTCAAAACTAGATATCAGTGGGAATCACTGTATACGTCCCGTAGGCTAAGCTACTCATCTTAAATAAAAGCGCTTTCTTGCTTAAGTTCTTAAGACTGTATCCCTTCAATCATAGACGAGCTACAGGAGGTCAAGATCTAACGTTAGTTTACATTCAATCTTGCCTTAAATCGTGGCCAGGTTTTATCTTCTGCCCGATGTCCGTTGAAGCTCATCGCTTATTATCTCATAGACACTGATCGAGTGTCAGATCGGGGTTGTGACTAGTAGTATACTCACGTATTGGACTCTTCCGTCGTATTTCATTTTTATGTCATATATTGAATTCTTAGATTATATATCACACCTCAAACCACACGGACACCATCTAATACCCTTTGACAAAAGCTAATGTTATGTCTATCTTTCGCGATACCGTGAACTCACATGCCATAGCTTCACAATCTGCATCTTCGCAGGTCAAAATATATGATTGTATGGCGTATATCAAGGACAACCATGGGGCGGAGTAGCTACGGCCTTAGCGAGAGGCTTAGGAACTATATGCATAACATTGTAAAACAGGGCTGAATCTAGAAAGACTTGGCCTGTCACTCAAGGGTTCTTTGACGTGATGGACGTCCTTTTCCCCACTCCTGCGTTCATCTGCAAGCAGCTAGCCCCCGCAAGTATTCAGGCTACTAACTAGATACAGACTCCAGTTTACAAGGAAGGCCAGAGCCTCATATGTGTATGGTTTGAGGGGGGATCATGGTAGATGAGTGCAGGGATACTAACCTGCTGGTGTCTGGGAACTCCAAAGAGAGAAAACAAGCCATTTTTAGTGAGAATAACGTAGTCTCTATAGTATAAGGCATTTTTCAGGAGCGCCACGGATATCTTGCTAGCCTTATAGCTAGTAACGGTAACGATATATAAATATGCAGCCGGAACAGACCGGAGGAACCTCAGCTGCGACTACACATATAAAGACGATATAGAGGCATACATTTGACAGGTAAACTTGCTCTCGCTGCAATGAATATTAAGAAGGATCCGAGATTGACTCGCTTAATATCGTCCTCGTAAGCTACGCACTGTTTGGTATCTCGGGGTAATTTACACCGTCTTCATGTTCTTACCCCTAAGGGTCGCAGATCCATTCACACTGCTACGGCCAATAGCGTGTTTGTAGTAAATTAAGCTTATTGTATTAACTCGATACTTATCTTCGTCATATTTGACGCGTGAGCTTACGTGAGGTTAGACAGGTGATTCTCCACATAGAACAACGAGGATAGAATGGAACTGCAAAGTTTAATACTTATGACACACGGTAGTGAGTCTCTGAGTCTCACAGGATTACAGAGGTTTCTTCGACTTAATGTCCCTGATTAGAGTTGACCATGCCAAAGCCTATGCCAATTTATTAGTAGGTAGTTCCCAATGGAGGCCGATCTGTATCCGAACCATCGTAGGGTAGGCTTAGTCAGCGTGTTATGGAGATACAAAATAATGTTGCCCCACGATATTCCTCCTCCATCATGAATTGTGATAATCAATATCCAGAATGCATGTCGTAGATCCTCTTATTCTTTTTATCTTCGTCTTGTAAATGCTAGATGGGCTAATATTAAATAGTACATATATGAACGATTCTCTTCTGACGTACGGTTTAACAGAGTCCTGAGTTGAGTTCCAACTGTGCCACCAAAAGCCTTCCTTTCCCTTTTATGTCTGACTTGCTCTCACGGAGGGTACATATGTCATTTTAACTATAGCTCTAAGGATGAGCACTTTGGATCGACAGACTGTGTCGATGGAAAAAATGCGATCATCACAGCTGTTTAACAGTTGACATGTTGGTCGGCTAATGTAGATTATGAATAAGGGTTGGTGGGACTTACCTGGGGTATTGGATTGTGAATCAGCTAAGTTGCGGTTCCCTTTTGCGTCTCATAATACTCACCAAGATGGACGGAAAATGAGACCAACGAGGGCCAATTTCCACTGATGACACCGGCAGCCCCAGTCCTGGTCCTCACTGGTCTTAGCCCTGATTCACATGCACTGAGAATTGAGCTTAACTTTCATTGTTTTCAAAGTTGAAATGGAGTAGAGACGTCAAGAAACAAACTCAACAGTGGTTTCAGAAGTCAGAAGATGAACCGGGATATTTAAACCTGGTGAACGAGAAGCCTAGGCTACGAAGTGATGGATAGATCCTAATACTGATCTTTTCGCATGGTGATGAAGTTGATGCCGTTTAGGTAAGTCACTATGTTCTTTAACTTTAGCCCAGTAGTGGAAGCAGAGGAGCTACACTAAGCTAGCATAACGCAATCGGCTGAAAGTTCTGAAAGCTATACCAAGTATCACACTCCCAAGAAGAGAATTTTGTGTGGTACTCTTTCTAGATGAGCTAGTTTTTAAATATCAAGCGTTATTTGAATTGGACTTACTGAGCTGGTATAGTACGTGGATTTACTAGACTCACGACGTGCTGTAACGATGAGAGGAAGTAGAGGTGATATAGAGTCCTATAGAATAGTAGTATACCTCTCTAAACCTGACTCTGAAGTCGTTATACTAATAAGACTTCATGACCACTACATATAAAGCGCTTCCAGATCTTGTCGTCTTGGCTCTGATGTCACATTCAGTGGTTTGGCCATTCTCCCGATAGCAGCACCTACAGCTAGATGCAACAGAATGGCAATACTTGGTACAATCGCTTCCATTATTCGCCTAGGAGCTTCGTTTGTTAGCCACACCCTAGAGTAAGGTCTCGCTAGGCAAAGACAATAGAAACTCACCTTTTTGCACCCTTAAGGCTCGCTCTTTTCGCTACAGCCTGAGCGTTAACACATTAAACACAGATGATAGGGTCCCGGCCTTCAAGCCGGGCCAGGGCGTCAGCGGCAGGAAAGTATGCGACGAGAGAGGTGAGGGAGGCAAGTGCCCGAGTGTAGCGGGATTGGATTTCATCTTGGTAATCTGCTGTTTCTGTTTCTATTAAGACGGATGTGATACAAATGTCCATGTTGAGATGCCAGTCGTCTAATAGACACGACACTCGTACTCACTCGTCTGAAGTTTCTCATTATACACATGCTCTGTTGTCCATTATGGTCCATTATTCAATGACTATCATTACTTGTTGTCCATCAACTACCGTAAAAGGGCAACAGTCGAACAACAGGGTATATCGGCAAGTTATAGCTATGTGTAG
This sequence comes from Fusarium staphyleae, assembly GCA_017140175.1. Lineage (NCBI taxonomy): Eukaryota > Fungi > Ascomycota > Sordariomycetes > Hypocreales > Nectriaceae > Fusarium > Fusarium staphyleae. The sequence continues at coordinate 40,580 of JADDON010000014.1, forward strand.
TCAGATTGTTCTTAGGCGGTGTGAGTAATTGCCGTGATGATCACCTCCATAGTAACAGTCGAGGAGATCGTCTGAAGCATCATGTCTCCTGGTTCCGTTCCTCACACTCGATAATCAAGTTAGGCATCTGAAAAGGGCGAAAACAGAAAACTCAGGAATTCGATCTGCATCAACCCACAAGTGCATTGCGTGGTGTTGAAAAATTGAATGGGCCGATTGATCACCGTATGAACCCGTAGAGTTGCGATCGTCCTTCAGGATTCGACCCCTGGCTTGTTATTATTAGTAATTAGCGATCTTGGAAGCCTCTGCAACCTATTTACTGCTCTTCTCTAGTCCCATACTGGTATGTATAGCACACCTGGATCCTCGGGGTTAAGCACTGTCCGATAGGCCGAGTCTTTGCTCAGATCACAGACTTCTCAGTTCGTCTTATCTTTGATAATTCATTGCCATTAAGATGCACATTGTTTTACGTGCACTGCTTTCCTAGATCGCATGTATCAGCTTTAATGTCTACCCAACTCGCTATGGTCGAGGCACCGCTCGACGATGACACAACATGCTGGCTTAATCGGTCACGGTTAAGGACAGCCATTCGCACCGCATCTCTCCTTCTCCCGAGCTTCCTTCACAAGTACATTCCAATCACTGAATCAGGCGCAAATAACCACTATGAACCGCTATTTCAACAAGAACATCGACGGGGCACTTCATTCCTAGACGGTATGCGAGGCCTTGCCGCCTTGTGTGTCTTCCTAGAACACTTGATACTTCCATTCTGGAGCCGTATCTTCTACGCTTACGGTGGTACCAAAGAGTCAGATAATCTCGCCCAACTACCCATCGTCCGGCTTCTTTATAGCGGTAGCCCTATGGTGTGTATTTTCTTTATTATATCTGGAATCGCCTTGTCTCTTAAGCCAGCTAGGCTGGCACGAGAGGGTCAGTGGCACCAATTTCACGAAACGTTAGCATCTATGGTGTTCCGACGAGGGATAAGACTTTTTGTGCCTTGTGTCGTGGCCTCGTTTCTTCATATGCTCATGGCCCAGGCACGTTGGTGTGATATACAGTCTACCGTTGAGTGGGAGGGACCAGCAGTGCTTCTCGACGAATTTTGGCTCCAGCAGCCTCGACATGTTCCTAGCTTCTGGGCTCAGTTTTCGCAATGGCTTGGCTTTCTGATCGACAAGGTTCTGCTTCCTAGCACCTGGCGAGGCACAAATACGGGGCGAGATTATGGCGACCTGGAGTATGTTGAGTATGGCTCTCAGCTATGGACGGTGGGAATCGAGTACTGGTCCTCGATCCTGCTCTTCGTTGTGCTCCTAGGGACTTCAAGACTCGGGCTCGCCTGCAAGTGTCTTCTCATTACTGCTTTAGCCGGGTTCAGCCTTTGGGTCAGCAGGTGGGACGTCGCGCTGTTTCTTTTCGGGTGCATGGTTGGGCATCTTGCTGTCTTTGAACCCGAAGCTCAAGCTAATAAGAACGGCATCTGCGGACTTATAGGTTTTGGCCTACTATTTTGTCTCGGGCTGCACCTTGCATCGTTTCCTGAGCTTGGTGGCTCTAAAACGCCTGGTTTCACTTGGCTCCCCCTGGCTGATAAATCTCGACTTTGGCAGTCTGTCGGTGCCTCATTGATTGTTTCCTCTTCAGTCAACTTGAACGTCTTGAAGCAAATCTTCTCCTGTCAGGCATTTCTCTACCTGGGCCGAATATCCTTTGCCATATATATTACGCATCTTCCCCTGTTAGGAGTAATCGGCTGGCGCTTGGTTGCCCTCATCAGGACGCTGTCGGGAAAAGAGAGCTACGTGAGAGAATTTGGAGGTATTGTTGCGGCGTTCGTTATCCTATGGCCGTTGCAACTCTGGGTGGCTGATCTCTTTTGCCGCTTTGTTGATGAGCCGTGCACTCGCTGGGCTTCACGTATACATAAATACTCGGCAACGGCAACATAGTCTAGACGAAACATTTTTTTATTTATATTGGTGCTATTTTCGAATCTTTGTCCTGGAGAGACTGTGCTATATCCATCGACCTAATGCTGAGCCCAACGCAGGCACTAGTGAGAAATCGCTGTCTGCAAGCAGGTCCTTGCTGCCACCTATTCATCCCCTCCCGTGTATGTGCTTTTCTCCAATATCCCCATTGCAGATTCAATGCACGATCCTAGTCCTCGCCCAGAACAGCCTTGGGGTCGGCATCCTCAGCGTACTTGACATACGGATCCGGTAAGCCTTTGACATAAGGCGTGGTCTCGTGGCCTTTGGGACGACCCGACGAGCGCCCGACAGCTTCGGAATTAATTTCGTATATGCTCGGGCCAACGGGGATAGAAACGGTAATCGTGATAAATGCCATGAGACAAAATATAGACTTCATCTTTGCCGATGTTGAAATAGACGTAGGAATGAGTAAATTTTGGGATGATAGGACTCGTTGAAGGAGTACTCCGTGCAGAGGTTTGGGTGAAAGGTGAGAGTCAGTAGAGCCAATCCTGTGCTTATTCACGAATACTTGTATGATGCCAAGACTCTTGATAGGATCAGAGGAAGTAGCAAAACTTCCGAGTAGTAAAACCAAGCTCGGGTTCCTCTTACGACCCGAGAAAATCTCCGTGAAGTACCGATACTGCAGATCATCTTACAATTGCTGCCTGGCTCCACCAACCAGTAAGTTACTGTATTCCTACTTGGGTCACGATGGTGCCGTATGACGTTGAAGGATTCGATCTTACGGTGACATATGACGTGGAAAAATCCACGCTGATGGAGCAAGGGGTAGTAGAACCCGAGCGGTGCACATCAGTCTCAGAACCCAAGATAGAACAGGCTCGGGTTATTATCCCATATACCCTCTTCGATGTGTCCTGATCAAATGCCTGTGTTGTCGAACTTCCAATAAGCAGACAATCATGGTAAACCTTCCACAACTAAGCGGTCTCTTTCGGAAGCCGACATATCGAGCAGTCTCGAGCGACGAGTCACAACACTTGTGTGACGAGAGTAAAGATGCTGGGGAGGAAGGGACCGCGCCGTTGGCTCTGCAAAGAAAGTCCTGGTGGCGCACATTAGGACCTCATTATTTTCTCTTCGTGGTGTTGTTCATTCTGCAAGCACTGCTTTTGGTTGCGTACGGGCCGCGTAGAGTGTCAGATGTTGACTGTGCGAAGCAAACCTCCATATATTGTGAGTCTTTCGAGGTTTGACGACATAGATCACGGATACTTACTGATACCGTGCTCAAAGCACCAATGCATGAGGCGCTCGACTTTATCGAGTATGATTTCCACAACGACTTCGATGTTAGTTCGGAATACCGTGGACCGCCCACTCCGGAGCTTGAAGCCGCTTGGAACAAATTATGGAAATGCAAGTTTCTTGGCGTGTTTTACCACTTTACAGTAACTTACTGACCTACCGCAGTCGATCCTGTGCCTTTTCCAGAGGACAAGCTCTCACAGGTCAACAGAACTGGAGGGTTTCGCAGTGACAAGGAAAAGCTGGCGCGCCTTGGCGACGTGAACGAGAACGTTACGGAAGATAAAAGGGGCCCGATAGCTGCCAACTTTGAAGTTTTCCATCAGATTCACTGCCTGGTATGTTCTCAGGAGGTCTAAGAGAGACGAGTTGCTAATGTGCAAATAGAATTATCTTCGCCAATACACCTGGCGTGACTGGTACTTCAATCACCCAGACAAGGTCATCATCCCACAGGACAGTAAGTAGCTTCCATGTCTCTGCATGACCAGGTTTTGATTATTACGGATCCAAACTCATCTATGCTTTTCCAGTGCTCGCCAGCGATGTTGGGGTGAGAATACACGCAGACCATTGCATTGATTACCTACGGACGGCAATCATGTGTCACGGAGACACCACTCCGTTCTTCACCATCATCGATCCATCACAATCGATGGGCGCGCGAGGGGATTTCAACGCACATCACAAGTGCAAGAACTTTGAAAAGCTGCAGGATTGGAACAGGAAGCACGGAGTAAAGTTTGGTTCGTTTGCTGAAGAGGACCAGTAATACAGACATAGCTAAATCACCATTTGACATTCTCTTCCGTTGCCAAGATGGATTTACCTCATCAGTTCGTCGTTTGTTGTGATAACATCGCAAGCAATATGCCTACTTCGCGCTGCATGCCAGCTTGCGAGCAAGTCAGTCTAGGTCAACCCCGGGATAGAAACAGCGGAAGAGGGCCAAGGGACCGTTATTCAGATTCCATTATGCTTATGATTGGAGGAACAGTTCTGTCGACAGTTTTTACAGGCCTTTGTCTAGTATTTCCTGAATTTTAGTCCAACTACGAAGCGTCCATTATCTGCCTCCACCTTCGCTCCCCGCCTGGAAGAAATATCCTAAGCACCCTAAGGCTCCCCTCCCCGAACCAGTCTTATTCATACTCATCCTAAATTCGTTCATCACTATGTGAATTGGCGACACCAATACCCAGTCCGAGAGGCATCCCTCGTTCCTCTCACCGTTCTGACCATAAAGCCCTCTCTACCAGTAGCTCTCTAAACATGACGAGATACAGATACCCTCAGATGAATCTTTACCCTATCAAACAACTCATTCAGCACTCCAGTTTGACGCAATCTCCAAATATTACAGCTTCAGTAACGAGTTTCGCGCCGAGTAATAGGGAAGGTACATAGACTACCTCTGGGTATAGAATTTAGGCCTCCCTGTACTCGGTTGGAAAACGAAGAAAGGCGCTTGGCAAGCTGACTTATTCTATTAAGCCGGTAAGGACTGAGACCTACAATGCTTGGGAATATGCTGAAGACACTTTCTTAACGTCATTGATATTGATATACTCCTAGATTATAATGTTCTTTTCTAGCAGCAAAACCCTACACGCTATATTCTTCCCTCTCGTAGATCAAACTGACACAGTCTGAGGTAGCAATACACTAGACTAGCTACCAGCAACTCTTGTGACGGATTCCATTGCCTGACTGTTACATGGCTGAAGATGGTGTGGTGGTTCATAGTACAAATCGAAATCCGCGCCCAAAGAGGCCAAAGCTTCTCGTGCCGTGGCTGAATAAGGCCAAGATATAGTCAATCAAGTAATGTAACATATAGTTAGATCGCCAGTAGTGCTAACATTTAGGTAGCGGTAATATATTTGGGCGTATTAGAAAGATAGATGTATCGAGGTATTGGAAAACTCACGAGACACGAACTCATAATGCATATACTTGCCTTTACGGCCTCTCGCATCATTAATCATTCACATTCTTGAAACTCTTCGGTCACCTCTGGCCTGTGTGGAGGATCATTTCAGATTTTGGTATTTTCTTCTTAAACACATATGGTTATTTACGCTCCTTGTCATATCTGGCCAGCTCTGATGGTCCTATTATCATATAAACACATTACATCTCGTTGCCTTCGACCATTACTTCCTCCCCCGGGCTCTGGTACATCCAACCGTACCATCTCTGACCCTGTCGCTTGTGTTGCAAGTACTACGATTCGTAATAGTCGGCTGTGATTTTCTACCTCGTGTACCCGGTCCAGCTACGAATCCGGGAGATGTCAACAGCACTGACTTAGGCGTATCCGACACAGCTAAATCACACTTATAACACCCAGCTTGAAACCCCCAAGCCAATCAATGTGCAAAATAGATCATCCCAAATTAAATCAGGCGAGTGACGAAACGGCCTCTTGTGATGGAGGGATGGGAATGCCAAGTCGTGTTCTGATATCTTCGACTGTGAACGGAAGCTGGCTGTCTTGAGACCATGTTGCTTGACTGATGAATCATTGCGAAATCTCATATGACTAACGTAATACTCCCTTTCTTTGTTTTAGCTACAATGATTATCTTGAGGCTTAGGCTTGCCATATCGAACCTTTTAGCGGTCGAGATACGGAGTACATCGTCCACCTTTATTTTCCAGTTTAATACTTGATACCTAAGCAACTACGGATTCACGTCCAACCATAGAACGTGTCGTCCATAACCAGTCTCAGGATAATTACAATGGTCCGAGTGTGGTCCAAATATCCCATACAAAGATACCATATTCGCATGTATGTACTAATTATGTCATACCGCACGTTTTGACTAGATGCGTGGCCGTCTAGTGCTACTCGTGGGAATTATATATGCCGTATTGTTAATGACAGCTGCGATCAAACTCGCAGCCTCGGACAGGTGTAACGCTGTAGCTGGAAAATGGTAGAGATGGGGATCTTATGATCTGAAACTACCTTGGTGACTATATTCAAGACCATCGAGAGTTCGCATCGAACACTCGACATTATTGTCTATATCCGTCACTGAGACTCGTTTCCTTATCCTGCGTGACGACATCATTATGGCGGTCGATTACAAATATCATGCTTGCTTGTCCACTTCAAGTTCATTTTTGTGCTCACAGATAAACAGGTAGTCGAAACGATGTTAATGTCGCGGGGCCTCTTGAGATCTGGCAAGATTGTGGCATACCGTGACCGATTTCATTGCTACTTACCACTGTTACAAGTCTTGTCATCCATCCTAAGGTCGTAGGGATGCTATTCCCCGGATTCCACTTGACGCTAAAAGCGCTCCGAGGCCTACTAGTCTAGCACGCTTTCAGCGCGGTACGACTGTTAAGAGCGTTGTTTTTTTGCTCCGACAAGCCTCCCGCCTTGGCATACCCCATCCAGCGGAGTTGAACTAAAGTGGGAGATACTGTTTCTAGGGAGGCAAAGCGTCCATAGATGCCAACACGACTGCTGTTGCAAGGTGATGTGCTAGTTGTAAGAGATAAACTATGTACCAAAGCACGAGCTAAGGAATACTTAAAGGATCACGAGAAGAAAAGAACGAGGCCATCGAGGGTTCTCTGAAGTAGCTGATTTTTTTTCCGGTTTTATATGGACAGAACAGGACAGGAGATATATACTGTGTTACTGCATTTAGCCACACATGATAGAATGAGTGAATGGGTTAGTTGCTATTGCTCAAACATAAATATCAAAGTCTGTGTGCTTAAGTTTTGATTTATAATGTCGCCGCAAGCAAGGAAGCATTAACGAATCAAATCAAAGGATGACTCTCATGCATACACTTTACAGCCTAACGCCGATTACAGTTCTTGGTGGATAAACTCTCGACTTGTCACACTAGACGGCTGTGTCACGACTCATACATGCAGTCTCAGATAGGCAGGTAGTCGCCCTTTCTCCTCTCACGGGAACGTGCCAGCGTAAAACGCCAATATAATACCAATGCAACATATGACTTTGTCTTTGTGGACTTGCGTATGGAATTCCAACAAGATAGACCTCAGCCTCGATTCCATGAGTACTAACGGTCCCACGTGGCAATGCTGTGCTTTGAATGTGGCAAAACATATTTTTTATTATCACAGAAGCATCTTGCCATTGAATTCCAGAGTAACCTCATTCCTATCTAGTACATTGATAGTATCAAATAGTCTAAGAACCCATCTTGCTCCCATACGGTCTCGTCCATCTGCGGGACCGAATCTCCGGGGTAACAAAGAAGTCCAGATTCGTCTCCACACCCACATGGGATAAGAAGATCATGAGGCACACTGAACGAGCCGGTCCTCACTTCTACAAGAGGTTACCTCACTTGATAGTCTGTTGATTATCGTTTTCTTGCTTTGCGAGTGACATATCTGAAGCCGTTTTGGTTATCTCATCTCTAATTCCAGACCTCTTTCTTACCCCAAGGCGAGTCCCCTACGAGGCAGTTTGTCGGACTAGAAGGGGTGCTAAAGAGTCCGGTCTTACTAGGACCAGAACCCCGACTACGCGCTTATCTTAGCCCCATATTAGTTTACCGCACTTATCGATGACTTCTAGATAGCGATAGCTATGTCGTATCGACTTCAACGCGGGGTAAAAGACCATGAATCCCTACGCCTGGTCCGCGCGGCTTTAGTCATTTCAGGGGATAAGCGATGATTCGATAGATATTGCGCCTCTTGGCCAATCGAAAAGGAAGAGTGTCAGCTCGTGGAGAAGAAAACCCGTAGCTTACCATTTGTACCCTTGGCCCGTCACTATAATGTTACGTCAGCCATTTATGGAGCTTGCTCCTTGCTTTCCCCACGTTATATGGAGTACGGATAGCTTGGTAGCTTGACTGCTTGGTATGCATTGTGATTCGTATGGCAGAGTACTCCATACCCAGATGCAGTTATACCATGCGCTCTGTTCAAGAGCCACGACCCGAGGCCTGGCTTGGCTCTCTCGTCTTATCGTCTCGCGGCCTTAGCAACGGCCCCAATGTTTCTGATCTAAGATGCCAAGTCACAAGCGGGTGTTCCTCCGGCACTTGAGCTGGTAGTGCTTCGCGATCCGGGAATTAGTGGGGAGCTCTCCATAGGAATAGGGTTGTGGGGTTCAGTTGCGCCCGTTCGAGGCTGTACCCATGCTCCCGCAGCGTCCTTCGATAAGACAAGCCCGTTGGTTCTGATTCCCTTAACCACAGCCCGGTTATCACGGAGGCTGGAAGGAGTCTATGATTGGCGCGGCGTCCACGCTAGCTGGGTTTGCCTATACCAAGATGCGGTCAATTTCATCTCCAGCGAGGTCGGCTGAGCTCTCGGCACGCTGTGTCACCATCTCGGTCAAGAAGGTTCGTCAATGTCCGAGCGAGTACTCCGTACTCCGTAGTTGGTTCAATGTTAAAAGAGGGCCTCTATCCTCGTATTTCGTGAATTGTACTCTCGGATCTTCATCGCAATAGTTCTCCTTCACCACTCCGCACAATCCTCTTGCCCAGATCTCTGCCATGCAGCTCCGAGGCGCTCTCTTCTCTGTGCTGGCCTTCAATGGCCTGCAGCTGTCTGCAGGACAGACCAAGGCGGGAACCATCCCGTACTTGGACCCTGCGTCGATCGGCACCTTCAACCTTACCAATCTCGATCCCGAGGCCCCCAAGTATGCACCCTTCCTCAACCGCCAAGAGCAAGAGCAATTGCCAAACCGCACCGTTCAGCTCCGCCATGGATCCAAGCTGCGCAAGCTGTCGACTGGTAGCCCTATCCATGACTTCACCTTCCAGACCAATGGCAGCAAGTACGACATCTCTTCGTACATCCGCAACTTCGGCATATCTGGCCTCATGATCATCCAGGACGGCAAGATCCGTTTGGAGCGTTACCAGTATGGCAATGAGCCCTCCTTCCGGAACCAGCTCCAGTCTGTCACCAAGTCTTTCAGCACCACTAGTTTTGCCATTGCCATGGCACAAAACAAGATCTCGCCCAAGGACCTCGTCTCCAAGTACATCCCTGAGCTCAAGAACAGCGCCTGGGCCAACGTTCCCCTGCAGAACCTCATGGACATGACTTCTGGTGTTACCGAGAAGAACTTGACCACCAACCCTGACCTGTTTGCGGATTTGTACCCTTCCACCAACCCCAAGGCTGTGCTCGACTGGTTCAAGACGTTTGAGAAGGTTGCTGAGCCTGGCAAGGTCTTCAACTACTACAACCCCAACTACTACGTGTACTCGGTCTGTGTGTCGCGAGCCCTTGGTCGCCCCATTCAAGAGTGGCTCACCGAGAACCTCTGGGACCCTGCTGGCATGAAGTACGATGGTTTCATGCGCGTCACCGGTGCCGGTCAGGTTGATGGACACGGCGGCCTGGCTGCAACCCTTCAGGATATGGGCCGCTATGGCTTGTTCATCCTGGACAACCTCCACGGCAAGGGCGGACCCAAGGTCCCCAAGAACTGGTTCCACGACATCTCCGCCGGCAGCACTAGCAAGGGTATCCGCGCTGCTGGTAATATTGACATCGTCCCCGGCTTTGGTTACCAGACCGGTTGGTGGACTCTGCCCAAGGGCCGCAAGGGTGGCAAGTACCAGTTGGGCAACGACGGCGCCTTTGCCGCTCTCGGAACCTACAACCAGGCTGTCTATATCATTCCCGGGTTGAACGCGGTTATCGCCATACAGGCTGGATACCCTACCCACTATCCTGAGCTTTTCTCTGCCGGACGCGACTTTGCTACTGGAGCTGCTCTGGCCCTCAAGGGGTCTTACTAGAGCTAACTAGCCAATGTGTCTGGGAGAGTTTTAGTAGAGTAGAGTGTGGGTTTAGGTGGTAAACCTCCAGACTATTCCTTAATTCATGTTATATTAAGTTTTGTACTATATACTGTAGCTAAAGAACTAAGAATAAATAACAATTCTTTTCAAACATTCATCTTGTGGGGGAGGTAGTCAAGGATACACTTGCTGCAAGTCTATAGTGTATTCTCGCTGCCTAAGCCAGTTGCCACTTGGGCGCTTTTGACGGCATATTTTCGCTGGTTTCAGTCATACATACTCCTTTGCCATCCCTCAAAAGCCCAGGGTATAGTGGTGCATACCGTGACAACCCCTTGTTAGAGCTGTTCCTGTAGGAATCTGTAGGATTCTCTCCTTGGTTTAAATTTTGCAGAAAAGCCGAACCTTCGCTGCCTGAGTTAGCATCTCGGTGTGGTTCTAAGATATTGACCTGACCATCTTACAAGGCTCCGAAACCCCGAAAACACTCCAAACTAGGTTCCTTTCGATTTGATGATTCGGTCTTACATGGGCAACATTATTCTGAGACGTTCGTGTCAAAGTTGAGACGGTATATAACTCAGTTAGTTTAAAGACTACAGCCGTGTCGGCGAGGAAATGCTTTGACCATGTCTTCCTCATCCGCCACTCCACAGATGTCAATCCTACCCTACCTACATGGTATTGTAGCATTGCACACAATGAGATGTGGGGTACTTGACTTTACTCTTATCTCATTTGCTACCTTGGCTTGTTCGTTCCCTTCCTAAAGATCCCATCCGGGGTTAGAACTGTACAAGCCTTGGCAATGTGCTGGACTGCATGTGGCTTGCCTTGAAAGAAAAGCAGTTCAGGCTTCCATGCCAGATTACGAATGCATCAGTCAACGTTACATTACTGCTATCTTGAAGTATGAACTAGATAGAAATATGAAAGAAACCACTATCACACTCACTATGACTAACTACGAAGTCTTATTTTTTACTTAGAGAACCAGATTGAACAAGCATAACACTCCATCCATACACACTCACAGTGACAAGAAGACCGCTAGATTGGCAATCTAATTTATTCAGCAAGCAGTAGAAACAGTGCTGTGAGGATAAATAGCACTATACCATAGGTCTTTTTACCCTAGATTAGTCAATCAACAACTGCATCTTGTCTTCCCATGAAACTATTCCCAAAACTCAGCATTCGTACAAGTATCCCAATCCGTTATATCCAGCAAGACGAGATGTGGCTTTCAGGCGAGGTGGATGTACAACGTAACATATGGCTGGCTTCCAGCAACATCTTCTGGGCTCTAATTTGCATCTAGACTCGAGCAGGTCTCTAGCAATAGAGTAATTATCTACATTGAATATTAAAACTGGGGCAAAGCTCATTCTCTTCTGCATAATGTGCTGCTGAAATCACGAAATGGAACGAGTAAGGAGTCAAGGACAAGTAAATCAAGGTCGTTCGTGACGAAATACTGAGGCTACCGCCAAAAGCTTTCTCTTGCTCCTGATCACTCGGGCTCTCACAATCGCATACTCACCATGGTGATGATTAGCAAAGATACCAGGGTCGTCTATCGAAAAATATGCTCACTACACTCTATAGCTCAGCAATTTTCAAAAAATTTAAATTTGAAATTTTGCAAGCTGTTCTTTGTTGCTGCATACGCACCTTTACATCGAGAAACAAAGAGCTAGGGTTTATAGGCAGGTATTATTAGCATCAACTTGGATTTCTGGCGAGTTCGGATCAATAATTCCAGAGGAAAAGATAAGAGTTCCCGTTTCCTCAAAAAGACAAGAAGAACCATACAAAAGAAATATAAGTTAGACTCTCCTCCATAAGCTATAGGCAATACAATGAACACCACTGCATATAGAACAAAATCTGCTGCCTTAGCCTCGTCTGGAAAGGGGGCACCAAGAACACCTCGGCTTGCCTTTGTCCGATACCGTAGCGGAGAAAGTCGGCATATCAGTTATAAGAATTAACTTCAAACGTGGTTCTATATTTCGATTCTTCAACCGCTGTTTTATACCATAACCACTCATTGAAACTATGGGCAGCTTGGACGTAAAACTGATGCAAGTTTCTTGTTCGTTCTGGCCCAACTGGTAGCCAGGTTGTATGAAGATCATCAAATCCAACATTCCTCTATTTCTCTCGGCGGATGAGTATATTCAACCCCAGGGTTTATGAGTGCCGAAGATGTCCCAACGTGCAATCTGAAAATCGCCTGCTCGGCCATTCCTATCTAGGTATTATTACTAAAGACTTAGGCCATGTAACTCAATGCAAATGAGGACAAGAAGGGGCTGAAGTTTCCGAGGAAAATGTGTCCTAAGCTTTAACTTAGTAGTGAACGTAGATAGGAATTATATATACGGGGGTATACGTAAGGTAGATTTCATGGCTCTTGGGTATGTCAGAGCCCTGTATCAGTAACCTATGATTAGAGAGACCTAATCTTGAGTCCTAGGGTCATTATAAAACATTATGATAAAATGGAAATGGCTATGATCATTTCTAATATAACTAATTCAAATAAGCACCGATAAACAAGTTGATTCAACAAGCTAAGATAGAATCTGACATCTGCTAACCAGCTATCCGGTATGACACTCGCCGAGGGAATGGAAGGAAATATCATTTAGCCAGGGATGATACCCCTGAGAAGAAATTAAGTCCGTCACCAATAACCGCCAACATGTGGTAGGTCGAGGTCAGTATTGATATCTTTCAATGAGCGCAATTTATGCCGTCTTAGGAGTAATGATGGATTTCCTGGTTCTTCGTCCCTGAGTGGCGGGTAGCGTACAATGTCGTAGTGAAGCACGCTCAGCCGGTCTAGGATAGATTCGAAGGAAACTAATGACCTATATTTTAGTAAATATCTGTTGTTTCACATAGTTTACTGGTAGATAAATCTGAGTAGTACAAGTTCGAGTCACTAATGCTAACTCGCAGCTATAAAAGGTGAAGATGCTCAAAGTTTCTACTTTATTCTATTAGTTCTATTTACAGCGTGATCTTAGCCGTGGTTTAGTGGATTTCTTGTCTTTCCCAAGGAGTGAAACTCGGCTTCAGGTCTGTGCTAGACTTTGAGTCTGAAGTAACAGTGACATGAGTCTCGCGGGTTACTTGTACAGCTCCCCTACTGGACTTCCTGTAACTGTCCTCATGAAGACGCTCCTGGGACTCTGACTTGTCAAAGTTGGTCATGGGCACGCCATCTTCATCAAGTTTGTAGTAGTTATCTGAAGATTTCCCCGCCCCGGAAGGACCGTACGATTTTGTGTTCTTCTTATAGTCTGTATCTGGGTTTGAAGGGCCACTAGACTTCATGGTGATGCCAAGAGCCCTCTTGAGCTTTAGAGAGAATCCACTCTCAGCGATGATTCTGGGAAGTGTTGTGACACTGAGGATAAAGAATCCACAAGTCATCTCAGCACACGCCCAGAATAGGAGAGGCCCAATGTACCACATAGTATCGGCCTCTTTGGAGAAGGTAACGGTATGGGCGAGACGGAAACATGCCGCAACGCAGGCACTATTTGGAGTCACTATACATATCCATGTTGAGAGAGCGGGCAGAATGGGAACCTACATTATACCGACGCCGAAAATGACGGCGACACCAGTCTTCTTTTGCCAGTTCATGTGCAGGGTCCAGATAATGCGCTGTGGTAGAAGCACCATGGCAATGTCGCTGATGACTTGGATACTGGCCGACGCAAGCATGACTTTGGGCAGGCTGTAGCACTTGCTAGGGACGTAGAACTCCCAGATTGCGTTATGAGGGCGGCATTGAAGGTTCAAGAGAATGATACAGGCAACCCCCCAAGTGCATTGGATGCCTATGATGATCATGCAGCCCCACCAGAAAGCGCTCTTGAACTTGCGTCCAGGAACGAAAACACGACACCAGTCGAGCAAGATGGCGGTTTTGATCAGGGGCAGGACGGCCGAGTAGCAGCAGCCGTAGACGAGAATGAGCTAGAGTCGACTGTTTAGTTGATATTCGGCTTGCAATCATCCTATCAAGAACTCACATAAAGGGGTCTCACGAGGTCTCCATTGACCAGATTCCACGTATGCACGTAGTAGCCAGGAGTCCAGATCAAGCTGTAAGCGGCATATGCTGTGCCCCAATACGCCCCCTGCAAGCATAGTATGAGTATGTAATGGTCGGTAGAGATCGATGGGATAGCATCGGTGAATCGAGAAGGGAGGCAAGAGCAGGTAGACGAACGTAGGCACCTATCATAAGGACTAGGATCAAAAGTCAGCTCAAGAGCTCGCAGATGGGATACAAAGTCATCAACTACCTTCTTCGGCAGAACTCTTTCTCTCTAGCCACAGCCGGCCATAAGCACGAAGGCAAAGACAGAAAGTAGCGACAATCATGCAAAAAGTCGTCACGCCCCAAGCAAGAGCATTGTTGTTTGGTGGGTCGTCGAACTGAGGCTCAACGCCGGGCGGGGGCGGCAAAGCCGGGGCTGCGAGCAGCTTCTCGAGTTCCGGCTGTGACAAAGCCATGGTATGATTGAGATGGTTGGCCAGAAGAACGAACGACAGTCGTCGAGCTGGACAGTTGGACACTTCGGCTTTAAAGCATCAAGAGCATTAGACAAGCTGACAGTCAAACAAGATCCGAGACATCCACTCTGCCTTGGGATCAGGCACCATTAGGTAAAAGCATAGCTACGGTATGTATGCCGATCGATCCCCGAAGATTTATTAGCAACAAGGGTCTCGAAGGAAGAAAAAGCAAGGTACGCTAAGAAAACTTGGGTTGCAAACGAGAACTTTGCTGATCCTGCGGGGACCCTACGGAGCTGTCTCTGCAGACGAGTTTCTCTTCTGTTCTTGGCACACACAATGCTGGACTGTGCCGCAGGTTAGTTACCAGGGATGCCCGGCTATGTCGGTCTTACATCTCTTTGATTGCGTTATCGACTGGGGCCATGGACTCCAGGCTGACGGGAGAGCTGAACTGCTGGTACTGAAACGATGCAACCAAAGCCAGGATGCGGAGGATGATGATGAACACTTCTATTGCCACTAATAAGGGGAACAACTGGGAAACATTGGGCTCCGGGGGTCCGGACCGCGCGGCGGGACGTCCCTGGTGCAACGGCTTCCACATCGTTCGCGCCGGTGTCGAACCAGCAGGTTCTAGTGTGTTTTGGTGCCTCCTTCGGGGCCGGAAGGCTGTATTACTGCGAGACTAGCTAACTAGTGATGTCTAGGCTCATGCATGACGTTCCGCAAATGCCCCATTTGCTGGTCATGGTCTGATATAGGACGATTTGACGATGCAGATCAACGGGGGGAATGTAACGGTCCAACGTCGTTTGGGCGCCCCTCAATTTCAGGGCAGGGAATAAGTAGTAATGTAGACTCGAGTTCGAACGGGGCCACGACTCATGACAAGGCAGAAGACGTTGCATCGTACCTTGCTAGCTCCCCTTAGCTGGTTCCTCCGCGTCGGTCTTAGGCAGATGACTGCGGCCGACAATAACTCTTGGCAGGGCTGGCCCATAAACGAAGGTAATACCCGGCTGCCATTCCCTCAAGCGGTCTCCTAGCAGGGATTCTCCTCAAGTTTCGAGACGGAACTCCACTATCCGAACACGTCCGGTGGTTTCGCTTCATCCCAGCTCGTCTACAGTAGCCAGGGGCGCACGCTCCAGATGCTCCTTGCCGGTCCCGGCGCAGTGGGCGGCTGGTTGAAATACTACTGTAGGTACGCCTTCTGCAGCATCTCGATGTATAGCCTCCTTTTCTTGCTCGAATAGAAACGACCTGTAACTAAAGCTCCCTACCATGGCTAACAGTAAGTCCAACGTCAAATTTGCCAGGTCCTTGCAGAAGCTTACGCATGCATCACTTGCAATAGCCACTGATAGTATCTCCCACTCCCCCTCGGATGTGTATCCCCCAGCCGCGGACCTCCGGAACCTGTTCGACGAGCAGCCTGTCCCAGTCCTGTCCCAAGACACTGTAGATCTGATCTCCTTAGAGGGCGAAGAAGCCAAGGACCAGGCTTCGGTTGTTCTAAAGGCCTTCAATGCCGCTCTAGCAGCAGATGATGCCGAAGCTCTCCAGTCGTGCTTCTTGGCTGAGCAAGCCTACTGGAAGGATTTGCTGGCCCTGACTTATCATTTGCGCACCTTTTTCGATCCGAAATCCATTGCTGCTAACCTTCTTGCTACCAAGAAGTCGCGTGGTGTTACCCGAGACTGGAAGCTGGAGGGTGCGGTCTTTATTCCCGCCACCCCCGTCCTCGTAAGTTCTCTTCCTTGACACAAGTTTCGGGGACGGATAAGCTGACTTATTTTGTTTCTTCGATCTAGCAATTCATCGATGCCTCGCTCTCTTTCAGAACTTCCTCACCAGCTGCTACATGCAGTGGAAGATTCCTTCTTCTACCTGTCAAGACCAACACCGGTGGTCTCGAATGGAAGATCTGGATCGCCAGTACCAAAGTTGAGAATCTGGACCTTCATCCTGAAGACGAGACTCTACTCCAGGCCCCTGGTCGTAACCTAGACGGTGTTGAGGATATCAATACTGATGTCTTCATCATTGGTGGTGGAAATGGGTAAGTGAAAAGCCATTGGGTTCATGTTTCGTCGCCATTAGATTGACATACAACTGTTCAGTGCCGCCGCTCTCGCTGCCCGCCTCAAAGCGCTTGGTGTTGACAGTGTAATGGCTGAACGGAATGCCCACGTTGGCGATAACTGGGCTTTACGCTACGACTGCATGAAGTTCCATGTGCCAACTTCGTTTTGCGAGCTGCCTTATATCGGTAAGCAAACTGTCCAGTTCCATCTACCGCTTGAAATAGAATAACGCTAACATTAGTCTAGAATATGATAAGAAGTTCCAGGGAACCCATCTTCTCGGAAAAGACGATCTAGCTGCCCATGTCCGCCAGTTCGTCGCTTCGTTCCATCTTAACGTCATCACTTCAGCCAAGATCCAGTCCACCGTCTACGACAAGTCGAACAAGACATGGACTATCAAGTTCCAAACACCTGCTGGCCCTCGCACAGCAACTGCCAAGCAGCTGGTGCAGGCCACGGGTATCGCGTCACAGAAGCCCTACGTGCCCGCTATATCAGATGAACAGGTGTACAAGGGCTTGAATATCCACTCGTCGGCCTTTAAGAGTGGCAAGCAACTGAGCGAACGAGGTGTCAAGGTAAGTCTCAGCATTTCTATTCCATAGTACGACCAACTCTGACAGCAGATAGTCGGTCCTGGTGATAGGCTCGGCCAACACGGGATTTGATGTGCTTGAGGACTGCCATGCAGCAGGTCTCAAGGCAACGATGAACGTCCGATCTCCGACCTACATTGTCCCGCTGGACTACGTCTGTAACTCGACTAGCTTGGGGGCATACGACTTTGGTGTTGCTGCTGCCGACAGAATGTTCATGACGCTCCCAGCTGCGGTAGATGGTCAGCTTGCACGCAATCTCTTCAGAATGTTTGCTTCCAACGAGCCAAACCGCTATGCTGCTCTTAAGGCCATAGGTTTCCCCGTCCTCGACAGCGCCGATCCCGGCCAGGCCCTTTTCTCAAACCTTGTCGAGAAGGCGGGCGGACACTATGTTGACGTAGGCGCTACTGATCTGTTTGTGCAAGGCAAGGCCAGCTTCAAAGCCAACGTTGAGCCTGTTGCCTTTACTGAGACTGGGCTGCGCTTCTCAGATGGCAGCACCGCTGAGGCGGATGCCGTCATCTGGTGCACCGGCTTCGCTGACCGAGACACACGCGATGTCGCTGCCGAAGTCTTAGGAGGAGGTGAGACCTCCGTTGCCAACGGCGAGGTTAACGGCAGGGAAGATCTGCTGGGTCCTCGTGATATCGCTGCTCGTCTTGATGCTACCTGGGGCGTTGACTCTGAAGGTGAAATCAGGGGTATGTGGAAGCGCCATCTACGTCTTGATAACTATTGGGTCATGGGTGGTTACACGCAGCAGCACCGATGGCACTCGCGGACTCTGGCTTTGCAGATCAAGGCCGCTCTTGAGGGAGTCCTGCCCCCAGCGTACCGCGAGACTCGTGTTGGAAACTAGCAGTCATATCTTTGAGGTCTAGTAGCGATGATTAGGACTACCTATGTCCGCCAGCGCCATGTTTCTCAGGCAACTTTTTCTTGTCGTATATACAGAAAATAAAGCACATTCTCATCATGGTCTTTGGGTGCCCTTAGCGGAGTCTTCGCCCCAGGTTACGTTGACTCGATAGCTAGCACCTAATCAAACAATGATAATTAGATGGAGCAGATTTGTTAGATTCTCAAATCCCAATAGAGAGTGGCCCAAGTAGAATCTTCTTATGAACCAGTAAAGCCAAATTAGTGTTTCCCAGTCCTTCTCTACTCTATCCCAATACGACTCGACAAGGGCCACAGACCAGGATAGAGCAGTTACGCAGGCCTTTTGGATTAATCCCATGTTCAAAGGTGAGATGAAACGCATTTACTGCCGATGAGCTTCAAGGGGCGTTGTCACTTGGAGAATAATTAGTGAATAGGCGCCATAAAGATAACACCAAGCGAGGCAGTAACCATAGATATATCTTCCATTTCCAAATCCCATCTGAATACAATCATAGACGTTAACATATTCAAAACATAAATAGACATTATCGATACACAGCCACCTTCCTCTATTAGATCCAACGCTAGGTCGTCACCTTAATGGTAGAGGCAACACTTGGTACGCCAGCGGTGTTTAGTACAAAAAGCATCCAGTATCCAGGTAAAGCAATGCCTGAATCGGTGGGTATTTGGAAAGAGTACTTATTTATTCCAACATTCTTCAATGTGAGGGGTATACGCCGCTGGTCAGTGTTGATAGCATGTGTAGAAGTACCATATCGGATCAGCGAGGCTCCCTTGACAGCACCGTTCGTGTTGATAGTGATAGTGCTACCGACCTTGGCTGTCTTTGTGGAAGTAGCCGTGATCTTGGGACGAGTGGCCAGTCTGCCGCTGGCATCGTAGAGATAGTTTGGTGTGAAGACCTGAGCATCAAAGTGGTTGGTCTTACAGCTGCCACAGAGACCACCGCCACCGTTGAAGACGGTGGCATCTGGCAACAACAGGGAAATGCTGTGGTAGACTCGCTGAATAGAGTTCTTCTGCTGCTTGATAAAGGTGTTGGATGCGGGGAGGTATAGCTCAGGCTCCAGTTGGGGAGTGGTGTCGAAGAAAGGGTTGGCGTAAGACTGGCCTCCAGTGATGAAGACAGATCCATCAGGGAGGACGACTGAGGTATGGAAGACGCGAGCATGTAGCATTCCACTGGCTCCAGCAAAGGCTGTTTGAGCGATGCTTCCAGGCTCGGCGATAGTAAGAACGTGCGCATTGTTCGTGGCCGGTGCGTTTTTGTAGCTAGTAGCACCACCTACGGTCAAGATTTTACCCTTGACTGCATCAAACATGATCGAGTTGCCGTTCATAGAGTCTGGGTCGATTTTGCCGTCCTTGCGTCGTGTGCCAGCCGCCTTCTGGCCACCCTCGCCAGCGGTATAATACCAGTTCATGGCGGTGCTAGGTCCAGCCTGGAACACAGACCCCTTCTTCCAGCCAAAGAGCCAACCGTGATTATCAGCCTTGTAGATACCCTCCTTATCCTTGGTAAGCATGGGCGTAACAATGGCTTTGGGGAGCATAGTCCACTTCTTGGCCTTGGGATCGTAGATCTCGCCATTCTTGCCGCCACGGGCACCACTCCAGGAACCACCAATGGTGAAGACACGACCATCCGATGTGGTGGCAGATGACTGATAGCCCCGAGGAATGTTCATATCTGGACCTGGAATCCAGCTATCACTAGGAGAGTCATAGATGCTAGTCTTTGCCGCATCGTTACCACCAGTCACAACGATCTGGCCATTTCCATCCATTGAAATACCGGGACAGAACATGTCATGGTGTGTGTTGGTAATGTTACGCTCAGCGATAACACCAGTAGCTGGGTCCCAGACAGAGCTCAGAGTAAAACCACCACGGGGAGTAGTACCTTGGAAGGCATCGTAGCGGTAGGCAGACCAGACAACAACCCTCCCCGAGGTGGGTTCGACAGCACCAGCCACAGGGATAACGGGAAAGTTGAGAGTGGCGCCCCAGGTTCCTAGTCCTGCTACCGGGGGGATGTATGAGGCGGCCTTGTAGACCTTGAGATCTGCGATAGCGATCCAAGCAAAGCCATCGACGTTGGTAACAGCAGTAAGACGAACATAGCGAGCAGGCTTAGTCTCGAAGTTGGCGAACTTGGCGTACTTATCACCCCACCACGTTCCAGTGGCAACGGGTGTACCCCAGTTGACACCATCAGTACTAAGGTACACATTGTGACGGCCTATGTAGTTGCGAGTATTGCCATCTTGGCGGGGAAGTACGGAGAGGCCGTTGACGTTCTGAACAGACTTCAAATCGACGACGATGGTATGGGGAGGCGTGGGGTTGGTCTTTCCATAGGGGGTCTGCCAGAAGGTATCCGTACTGCCATCGATTGCCCTCGCACACGGGAAGTTTGGAGCCGAGCTCGAGCATTTGACAGACCAGTTGGTGCGGTCGAGGGCCTGGCCTAGTGGTGGAGAGGCTGCGAACTTTCCAGGGTTTGCTTGGGGCTTCTCTGGGTCATCACCTTTCAGATCAGCTTCTGGGTCGACTGTGGCAGCACTGGTGACGTCCAAAAGGCCGCCCATACATAGGGCAAGAATCCAAGAAAATCTCATGGTAGCGAGTGACGAATAGCGGTAACGAATGAATGTGGGCTATTCAGCACAGGGAAAGCCGTAAAGAGACAGAAAAGAATGAGAGCAACAGTGAAGAATGAATGTAAAGAGGGTGTCCCTCTTGGAGGATCGGTAGATCATCACCCTCTTATGTATCTATCTTGAACCACGAGGGCTCAACACCCTCACACTATCCACCGCAAGAGTAAACACCCCCGGAGCTAGAAGCTGCAGAACATACGCAAGAATCGTTAACCGTCAGTTGCGGCGTACACGAACCAGAAGATAAAAGCCAACCATTCTTCAGCGCTATGAAAAGAGGATGCCAACCGCGTTTCATAAATATGCAAGTCGATGCTGTAGTGAGATTAGCACGGGAGAGGGATCCAAGGTCCATTGGCCTGATACAGGCAAAGCTGAGCAACAGAGGAGCGCTAGGACTTCGGACCCGTGTGCACGGTTTCATCCTGCCAATTAAAGTCCCTCAGTCCCCGGCCCTTTTGAGATGCAGCTTCTGACCGGCTGTAAAGGTCGCGTCATTGCCAAGTTCTTCAGCGCCAGGCATCGATAGTGGCTGACCGGGACTGTCCTTGAACTTAGTGCCGAAGGCTCGAGGCTCAATAGGACAGGTCTGATCACCGTTATAAAACGGCACGGGTAGAGGGATCCAACTTTAGAGGAGAGCGTCGCCACGCGGAACGGGAGGAGGCACAGTTAACAGACATTTCGGCCTAGACCAGTATCTATACATAACTACTCCGTACAGGCCCGGGGATCACAAAAGACGCTCATGTTTGGGAGTGTCAAGCCTGGCCAGCCGACAACACAGCCTGCACTAAAGACAACAGGTGGTGTTCTAACTGCGGCAAAGTCGAATCAAGTCGAGACTGTCCTCGTATTTACCCCCTGTGTGTGGCGCCCAAGGTGCTTTTCTAGCCAACTTTTTGGACCAAGCAGATTCCCGACTCCCCCTGGCTTAGCTGCCGATCATGCAGATAGCCGTGTCTCATTTGTTAGGATCGGGTGCTCGAGCGTACGCTAACATGGTCTAGTCGGAGGAGGGAATCCGGGCTCCTGGGAGAGCGCGTCATACCAACTGATACGGAGTACCGGTAGCTCTGGACGCGCTCTCTGCTCTTGAGGATTGGTGTGATAATTCGACGCGAAATTATTTGGCTTTTCTTGGTTATCCAACGGACTTTACACTTGACGTTGTCGATTCTGACCAAAGGATTCGCGGCTTACCGTGTTCGAGAACACAAGCTCCTACACTACCTATACATAACGCATCATCGCCGTTTGAGTATGTTTATCAGGGGACTAAAATAAAGTAACATGAAAGTGTCTAGTTGCCGAGAGGAAGAATGCTTCGTATCTTAGATTGACTGTCACTACCATTAAATCCCCACCTATGACCACCTTCACCATTAATGTGTCGAACATTATGTATCACAAGCAGCGCGATCCGCACTCGCCTATCGTTTACGCGTACTCCCGAAGTTGTACCCCCTGCTTAGACAATCGCGAATGGACATTCTTACCCTAAGTTTGCCTAGAGTCACTCCTTGGGCCTGGGCCTGGACCGTCAGCCTCCTTGGAGCGATAACTGCTATTGATCCTCAAGAAGTCCGTCCCCACGTGTAGGAGCGGCTGCGGAAAGAAATGTCTTTGTTTCTGCGTAAGACGCCGTGGACTCGGCTGTATCTCTTATGCTGGCCATCTCTGCGAGACTTCGGGGAGAGGTAGTGGTGGTCCGACTCGGTTGTCTCACATTATCACATCATGAACCTTGAGATCATGCACTAAAGACCATCGCAGTTAGGAGAATCTGATATCCCTGTCTTTCAACACAAGATATAAGTTTACATAATGTAGTTTAACGCAAAAGAATATCCTCACGCGCGGCACTGTCAGATACACCATCAGTCGCTATCTTCAAAACGTCCTTGAAGCACTCTTATATCAGTTTTCCGTTGTTTGATTACAAGATCTTTGCATTTTGGCATCTACCATATCAAGCATCTGACCCGTCGTCCCCGCAAAGTTACCATAAACCTCGCAGCATTGATAAGTCAGGTTCTCAAGCAGACAAGACAGGATATAACCTAGAGATCGTACACCTTAGAGACTGGGATTACCTAGACCGAAACCCAACAGTAACGTATACCCTACGTGATTCAGTATTGCTTGACAAAATACAAGGCCTACAAAGACTCACAGACAGCCACCATTTAGCCAAAGGCGCAAAGACAACAAGTAAGTTACGAGCCATGGGCATATTTAACCTGCTAACAGAAATCGGACAACAATCAGCCGATCCATGTGTATGTTGAGCGGCGGTACCAGATCTGAGAGCACCTACTTTCTCTGTACAGGCTACAGCAACGTGGTTTAGGGAGATCAGTGGTATTAACAATACAAGGGCTGTCGTCTCCTATCATCCATGTCATATATAGAGCAAAAGCCCTAGCAGGCCTTTACCCATCTCGACGACGCCCTGCAGTCACCTTTAGACCAACGAATCAATGGTTTTATCTTGGCAAGGCCCTCTCCATACTTCTCTGGCCCATATTGAATTTATGTACTAACGTGCTGCACTAGCATCACCAATGTAGAGAGTTTTACCGCCAAGGTGAGAGTTGAGCGTCACGTTGTTTCCCGCCAAAATGATTGGGGGCTTCAGGGACGAATCGATACTCTGGAGAAATTTTATGTTCTTATTGATCTGGCACTCTTAAATGGAATGTCCAGAGACTTATCACAAACGGCTAGACGACTGGCCAAGACTCAAGCTTCACTCGACAGTTTATCACTCATAGTATCACCATAGACTGTAGCATTATTCAGTGTAACAAAGGGCTTCAATACAGGCCGGCTGTTAGCCATCGTTAAGAAAAGCCATCTATCCCCTCGCACGCCAAGACCATTAGATATCGGCCCCTTGCCTCTCCGATTTGGGTGATGAGGCTCGGGTGTTCGCGAAGAGGCGAACCTCTATTTAGATGGCCCTCCCAAACAGTACCTGACACAGGAATCCCCAAGCCTATAATTGTTGGGAGTCACTCGGGTCACCAAAGAGTTAACGTTAGTCAGCTTACAACTGCCCAGACTCCTTCACTATCTAGGTCCAACTCTACGACAATCAGTTCGAAGATTGACGATCTATGAGGAAGTTTTATCTCTTGAAGCACTCTATCTTAAACATTCACCAAGACACCTCCAAGATGGGCTGGCATCAAAAGAAGCTAGCTGAACTCATGTCGACTGCTTCCAATCCATAGCCAGCCGAGTTCGCGGTTCAGGGGCAGGTATAGTCCAGAAACTAGACCAATTACCTCAGGATGTCATGGCATCAGGGAGTCTTTTATTGCTATTTACTATTTAAACCCCCCGCCTCGATTCGAAAGGTGCAGAGCACGTTCGCTGTGCGAGACTCATATTTGAACTCCCAATCGGAAGACTTCACCCTCGTGTGACCCTACAACCGTCCATACCTGCCGTGGTACCTGGCCCGGCGTATTCTGCTCTCGAAGCTCTGGTAAGTGAGATTGAGGCTTGTGTTCAACAGTTCCTCTAACTCGCGGTCCACCTGATTTTCTATCGCCACGTCACCAGGTCTTCTCACCTTTAGACAACCGAACGACGGGCACAAAGTATCCCACAATGTTCATGGTATGCCTGCTCTTTCATCTCTACTACATCCTAGTATTAATAGTTTTCCCATGGTGCTGGCTTCTCTCGGTGATGAGTTTCAGCAGGACTCGATCAAGTTGAGAGTCATAGTGGTGATGATATATCCCGGCGAACTTCACTCTCGGTACTCGCAGCCCTAGTAATAGACCATCACCAAAAGTTCATTCGATCTCGTCCAAGGCCTTTCGGCGGAGGATGTCGTAAGTTGACAATAAGTCTCGATGCACCCACCGCCTTGTGACATGAAAAATGCATATTCAACAACGGAATGTATACTTTCCAGTCCGGAGCTGCCTTCAAGAATTAAGCTCTGGGGAGAATAAAGTAGAAGTGATAGACCATTCAGTTTCAGATATCCCCGGTAGCGAGTATACTGCAGTTCTTTCTGCCTTGGCTTGGCCTGTGGGACAGGGTTAGATGGGAGTATAGATTTAGCATACTTTGAAGAATGGAGGACACGGGGGAATAACTCGACGAGCATCAAAGAGTGTATGGAAATTGGGTTTCACTGTCGAGGTAAGGAAGGGTATGAGCTCTGTTGATTGCTTTCAGATGGTTGTTGGATTAGCAAGTTTGGAGACTCTATAAGAACTTCACATTTATCTCAGTCAATGATGTACATCAATAAAGACAAAGCGCAAACAGGTTATTGAGTGGGAGGAGCTACGCCATGCAAACAATGAGCGGAACATGCAATGGAAAAAACAATAAATCAATTTTTACCCTAGATAATACTCCATCTTTCATTTGGTAGCATGCCGCATATATGTCGATGCTAATCCATTGACGCCATCCCGACCGAGATACCTGTCTTGAGAATACCATATTTCATTCCATAACATACACCAGACCTGGTGTTGAAGAATTAGATTACAACGGCACACGTGGCATCTGCGTTCCCTCTCCTCGGTTATCCAGAAGTCGCCCAGAGATGGGATCCCTGGTCTCCCCGGAAAACTGGCGCGGCGTCGTAGATTGTGTGTCGTCCCAACGCCCCATGTTGGGTTGAAGCCGGTATGTTTGGTCTTCCATACTGTCGTTGGGCAGTGTCTGCCTCGGAGCCTCGGTAGTGCTGCTGTAGATGGAGGAAGGTTCAATGGCTGCCGAACCTGAGGATCGGGATTTGTAAGACTCTGTGGTTCCGGCTGCATTGTCGTACAGTTGGGATGATCCTTGCCCTGGTCGATCCGTAACAGTTCGATTATCTCCCTGTTGGCCACCAAGTGCGCTGGGAAGTGAATTGTTAAGATAGTCCCTTGCACCGCCTAGGGCTGATGATCCAGCGTCTGAAGCGTTCTTCACAGCATTGGTACCCATTTGCGGCAACTTCCTGGCATTATCAGCCGTGGCCTGGGAAACATCCGAGGCATTGTTCCTGGTCCGAGCGGACAAGTTGGAGGTAGTCTCTTGTGCCCTCGATGACAGCTCCGCTGCTTTGTTCTTGCTGTCCTGGGCAATGGCGCTGCCCTTCTCAATAGTCGCGTTGGCTACCTCTCCAGCAAGCACCTTTGTGTCGTTGATCACTTCACGGCCACGCGGCGAAACAATGAGGGGCGCAATGTAGAGCGAAGTCAGGCCGATGACGGCTAACCACAGTGGAGATACGATCTTGATCAACCAATACAAGATGGTGGAGCCGAAGAAAGCCTGAATACATGTCAGTCGCAAGGTTCATCTTGTCGGTTCGTTGACAGCACTTACGCCAAAGGTCTTGTTTAGGTCTTCAGCAAAGATGATTTTCTGGGCTTGAACAACACCGTACTGGACGAAATCGTGGATATCTTTCAGAGTGGCGTTGAGGGTGGACTCGGGGACTTGTTTGTACTGTTCGGGTCTAAGTCGTGAGATAATGGTGTTGGAACCAAAGGTCCGGTTGACGAATTCAGTCAAAGATATGACTAGTGTGCGATGTGGTCAGCTTCATCATGTCCTCGTCGCAGGATATCGTGTGGTCGTCATATCGTACCTCCAAGAGTGATCGCCCCAGTCTTCAAGGCAACTTGTGTAAGAGGCAGGTAATGAGTTCCGAGTAGGATGCTCAGAGCAATGAGGTATGAGCCGAGGGTGCGAACTGGGTCTTCCCACTAGAAATGATTATCAGGCCAAGTCCTCGAAAAACATCAAGGAAAAAACATACACTGATGTACTTGTACAGACTGTCCTGGTTGGCTAGAATTTGACCACGTTAGCCGATCAGTCGGATGTATACTGATCGAGATGCAATTGGTACCGATTATCTCCTTCAATGGCCCGGACTGTCTCTCATTCTCATAGCCCTGAGGCTGCGTTCTTTCGTTCAGCGAGTTTTCGTTCAGCGAGTTCTCGTGCAGCGAGTTCTGAACTTGTGAAGCGACTGTAAACACTCAATGTTAGGAATGGAGGACAGGGAAGTTCATGGCCGCTCACTATTTTCGTTGTCTGATCGAGACTGTCGAGCACCTTCGCCTCCAACGGGCACAACGACGTAGTTCTGTCCACTCATGATGATGGTGTTTTTTGTAGATACAAGGTAAGATAACGTTATTCTGGAATAACTGTGAAGAGAGCTGAGAAGTCCTGGACCGCAATTGAAGTTGATCGCTTTGTATTAGCAAAATCCAGGTGAGAATTGTGCGATTTGAATAGCAAATGCAGTGCGTCATGTGCATGCCGGCTGAGACGATGATGACGATATGCTCTGTGACATGGGCGGCCACTATCCGCATCGTCATACGGCTTTCTTGTTTTCCCTGTTATCATGGGAGAGTTATTTAAGCCTCAATAGCTCAAAGGTTGGACTTTTCTGATTTCACATGCTAACGTTAGTTAGCATGCATCATGATTGGCATTCCAACGCATTAACCCTTACAGCCAGCCTTGGCTCTTGTTATTCCCTGCTTCAGCTGAACAATGATAAGTTGGCAGCCAATGAATACAAGCACGTATAAATGGCCCTAGCCAAGCTGTACAGCTGTTGTACAGTAACGTTAACTGTCGACAAACAATTACGGTGGAAACTGGGAACACAAGAAGAGGGGGAATGACGGTATCTAGCAGGTTTTGCATGAAGCTGTAGAATCATCGACTTTTCCCCTGTGCCACATTTGCCAACTACGGAAGCCTTGTATCACAATACTGTAGTATACAGAAGATGATGCGGAAGCAGGCCGGGCAGTACCTTGACTTCTGTACCTACCTAGTTCACCATCATCGCCTCACCCGCTCTGACATACTGTATATCGAGGCTAGCCTTCTCCAAAGTGTTTGATAGGTAACTTGATCCATCTAGAATATCATTTGTCTATTGAACTACTAAAGTATATCTCCACTACTCTGCGTAGGTATCTATCTTTTCTATCAAATTCTTCTTTCTCTCATCTGGCAGAAAGCTCGCAATGATAGAATTACGAGCCAGACCCCGCATAGTCTCAGAATCCAGCACGAAGACATCGCTGGCCAACACATACTCATCCAGGCACGAAGAACCAAACATAGTGGGATCGTCCGAGTTTATCGTACAGAGTATACCACTCTCCATGTATCTCGGCAGTGGATGAGCCTCTACAGAGGGACAGCAGCCAGTCAAAATATTGGACGTGATGTTGATCTCTATGGGGATCTGCTGCTTTGCTAGCACCTCCATGAGCTTTGGCTCATGCTGTGCAGCTAATCCGTGGCCTATCCTCTCTACACCCATGGCCAGGGCGGTTCGAATCTGAGCAGGGCCCTGTTCAGGCCCTGTGGCCTCTCCGACGTGAGCCAAGAGCCGCAAGCCTGCCTTCTTGGCCTCCGCATAACAGTCTGTAAACCACTCAACAGGACCTCCAACCTCGTCGCCTCCCAGTCCAATGCCGATTATGGTGGGGAAACGTTCCTTGAGCTTAGCTGCAAGCCGGAATACTCGGCCACCTTCTTCAGCGCCCCAAGCACGATTCGCATCAGCAATCCATAGAATAGACGGACCACCAAGCTCAGAGCAGACCTGGGCCCTGGTGACCTCAATTGCGGCCATGACATCTTCAATCTTGAGATGGGGCTTTCGGTAGAGGATATTTCCCCACGCGATATAAACTTCAGCGTGAACAACGCCCTGGTCGTGTAGGCTGTGCATCATCTCCTTGACGATCAGCGCATAATCTTCTGGCGTCTGGAGGCGGTCAAGAACAAGCCTGAATGTCTGCAGAAAGTGTATAAAGTCTTTATAAAGATACATCTCACGAGCATCCTCCAGTGTGAGCGGCGTCGAGTCGTGGCGTTGTGATAAAGTGACCAATGTCTCGGGTGCGACTGTGCCTTCGAGGTGGAGGTGAAGCTCGGCTTTTGGAAGGCCTCTCAGCCATTGCCTCTTGGACGCCGTCATATCTGGCTTTGGTTTACGGTAATTCCAGAAATGTGTCGTTTTGCTGATGGAATGTTTCTCTTGCTGTGATTCATATTCATGGTACGGTTTCTGTGAATTGCGCGATTTTCTGCAAAACACGATGATGACTCACACCGACGCTGTTCTACGATACTAACTAATCTAGTTCATCTTATCATCACAGTGTATTCCAAGTCTGACATTAAAGGAGTGGATGGCATCAGAATGAGCTGCTGCTAGAAGAAGTATTGTCGGTCGTTGACAATGACATACTGCTGAAAAGTCCTTCTATCCACTCTTCATGTACCATGTCTGATCAGTTGGCCGTTATCAACATACGTCCCTTTCATCCACTCCTTATGTGCCCATTGAATCCCAGGGTTCAGGTTATCCGTAAGGTGATCCTTTGCGAGGTCAATCGCCGTCTCAAAACCGCTGCTTGGTACCTTTGACATGGCGTTGGCTGCTCCCAGCACTTTCTCTAGCCACTCCGGGATATATGCTTCGTATGGTCTAGGATGTATAAGTCGACTGCGGAAGAAAGGGTATGTGACTGACTTACGGATGCATCCACTCTAGTCGTCCACTCTTAGTAACTCTGATATAATTATCCAGGTTGATATCTGAGTCGGAGATCTGATTGGGAAAGATGGGAATCCATGTTTCCGTTCGAATATGGAGATTGTGACCGTCAAGCGTCACTGTCATATTCTTTTCAGCGTACGCATCCGATATTTTCCAGCGAAGTGCACCTGTATGTTCGAGATGGGGGTTCTTGAAGTCCTTGGGTGCTCGCGCCGCGCCCCAGTAATGGCGATCGCCTCGCTCGAGGCAGTAGTCGAGGTCTAATGTAGATTCTCGACGGCTCCTTCCTGCTTCGTCGTAGAGCGAAGCTACAAGGATGTGGTTGTCGACTAGTCGGTAGTTCCGCTTACTTCGACCCATGCTGGCGTGCGGATTATGAGGATGATGGACAGTTTGTGCAGCGACCTAGCGGATAGCTGGACTTTGTACTGGACTTTATACCTGATCGTTCTACAAATAGCAAAGACAATTTTTTCGAGACTTGCGTGGTTCCAGCACGAAGGGGTTCTCGGCGTTGCTAGCTCATTGAGGCAATATCAATAGTTGATGCACGTCTAAGGTCTGGAATGCAATTGAGCTCAATAGACGCTTTCGATTCAGCCAGCCACATTTATCCCAGAGCATAGGTTTCAGCCAAGCCACATCAAATTGACTCATATTATTCTCTATACTATTGTGTCTTTGACTAAGGTCCAGCTCTGCACGTGAGCAGATAAGACCACGTTCTGGACCAGCGCGTTGTCAGCTGTACAGCAAAGCAGCACACCACTCGACGAGAGAGCTCAGCCGCGAACTGCGCGAAAATTAGCTACATCATGGTAAACGACGCTACTTCACCGGCGTGCTTGTAAATATCCCTGTGACTTGTGATGAGATGAAGGGATATGGTCATAAAAACGTGATGTTTGTTGTAAAACGCGGATCAAAACCACCGAGCTATCGATTCTTCCCTACCAACGTTAGGATGGAGTAGCATAGGACGGCAAACAAGACGGCAATGCGGTTCGTGACAGGAGGGACGAGTAGAGACTGCCTACCATCAAGTCTCTGAGTTGTCGACTGAGGGAATTTTAACGCGGGCTTCCTGGAAGAATAGAATAGTTTTATACTAAGACGAGAATCCTGTTTAGTCTTTTCTAAATACTTGGCAAGTTTCGTAAACGATTAGCCTAGCCAGCAATAGCTAAAGGCTCAAGGAGCAGGGGCCAGGGAAATTGAAGCCAAAAACGAAAGATTCCCGAGATGGACTATAATCTATAAAGGTTCATGGCATTGGTAAAAGGCCAGGAAGCCTGCCGCCAAATATCCTAGGTTTAATGAGCCCGTAGAAACTCGTCGCTTCTCGGACATTTATTGCCGTCGACCTCCATACTGTGAATCTATTTCTTATTCGAAACGTCTAAGACAGATAGTTAGCACTTTCCCACAGTATATAGAAGTAAGAGGAGTATCGGCGACGGTTTAACATACTGAATTGGAAATGGATGATATCTCCGTCTTGAACGACCTAGAGTGAAACATGGTCAGCTGCTGAAGTATCAGGAGAAGTCCGAGTACTCACATAACTCTTTCCTTCTTGTCGGTATTTTCCAGCAGCCTTAATTGGGCCCATGGACTTGCCGCCTTCACAGAGATCGTGGAAGTCTTGGTATGCGACCACTTCAGCTTTGATGAATCCCCTCTCGAAATCGCTGTGGATAGCTCCAGCAGCTTGCGGTGCAAGGCAGCCCCTTGGAATAGTCCAGCATCTGATCTCCTTCTCGCCAGCTGGGTACGGGTCAGCACGAAACTAGACGAGGGGTGGTATAGTGTGAGCAGACCAGTGAAGTAGTATTGCAAGCCGAGCTTTGTGAATCCTTCAGTGATGATCTTGTCCAGCTTTGACTTGACCTTGCTCTCCTTGAGGAACTCGGCCTGTGCAGCTGGGTCGTCTTTCATGCTGTAGAGCTTCTCTTCGAACTCGATAGAGAAGGGGACAATGTCTCGGGGAACGCCTCCGTGCTCGGTGACCCACTTGGCTATGAGCGGCAGATACTTGCTCTTCTGTCTGAGGTAGTCCTTCATTGTCAGGTTGACGAGGTAGATTGTTGGCTTGGTGGTGATCAGCTGTATCTTCTCGTTGATGAGCGCAATCTCGGCCGGTGTCCAGCTTCCGTCTCTGACTGGCTGATCCTTCTCCAGCATCTATCCCACGATTGTGAGCATGTTTAAATTATACGAGCCTATGAGACTGGAAAGTCTGGGCTCACTGTTCGGATCTTTGTCGTTGTCTCTGTGAAGAGAGGGAGCATCTTGTATTTGCCACCAGCCTTTTTGACGATAGCTTCCTCGGCAATGATTGTCTTCTGTAAAATATCTAAAGCACTTGGGTTAGCTGGTGTGACACTGGCCCAAAGGGTGGCACCAACCGAGATCCTTCTTGCAAAGCTCGCTTTGGATGGTTTCTAAAAGATGCACCGATTAGTTTCGTCAGCTTGAGGGGCTTGGCCGAACTGACCCAAGTCTCGGACGGGATCGATCGAGTCATCGACATGTAGGACTTGATCGTTATCGAATGCTCTATCATAGAGCCCAGGTTAGTGTGAAAGCACAGCAATGTAGTCATGGGTGCTGCACCTAACAATGTGAAACATGCCGTCCACGGCCTGGATATGAGACAAGAAGGCATTTCCAAGTCCCTCTCCCTGAGAAGCACCCTTGATGAGGCCGGCAATATCGGTGACATGCAGAAACGCCGGGTACATGGAAGGGGGCTTCCAAAGATCACAAAGAAAGTCCTATATGTATTACCTACTTAGCCATCTATTGGGAGCCTTGTTGTAGAGTATCTCGACTTACATATCGAGCGTCAGGAACAGCACATCTCGCCTCATTAGGCTCAATTGTACAAAACGGGTAGTTTTCTGCAGCGGCGCTCTGCTCGGTCAAGAGGTTGAAAAGGCTCGACTTTCCCACATTGGGCAGACCAACGCATCCCATCTTGAGGTTCTTGCGAACCCTTCCGAAAGCAACGACATTGTCGGTGACAGTTTCGACCTTCTTGGGGGGCATGATGAGTATCTTGGCCAAGCACAAAACAATGACTGATACTAGAAAGTTTGATCTTGGAAGGTTGAAAGAAGAAAGAATCCTTTCGCAAACTTTTCAAAAATGGCCTGACAATTCACTTCTTGATCCACTTAAGGACATGGATGGGTACAGAATGTTGGAGTGGGATAGTAATGGGCCAGGGCCTAGACCATGAACTACGGCTTATAACTGGCTACTAGAGCCACTCTACCACAGTCCAGCTCGGCCTCGAGCAACAACAGCTCAGCTCTAGAAGCTGAGATGGGGTTCAGTATGCCTTTTTCCAGAGATCGTGGCCTCGGGAATCGGCGACCAGGCTCTTCATTTCTGGAGTCTCACAACCAAGCGATAGCAGATCGCAATGCGATAGCCGTTAACAGTAATGCAATTGCCACAGCTTCATAACTGAGCACCAACGCGAAATATCGGTTGATGATGGAATAAAAGACATCAAAAGAACTCTCAACCTGTGGTCTTGAAGCCCAGTACATCCCAGCGTAGGCGAAACACTGTTCTCAAGTCAGCTATCCGTAGTTGCAGCGGGACATTTCCAGATCGACACATCTGCCGTCTAAGCGAAGGACGTCATCTTCTCTTGTATCTACGGAGTAGAGTTTGACATGTCGTGAAAACAGCTTTGCAGAGGCTAGACAGTGACTTCAAGATACGGTCCATTGCAAAAAACAACTTCCTTCTGATATATCAGACACTACGGTACACGGTTTATTGGGTTTGGGTGTGGCCAAATCTCAGACCCTGTTCCTTACAAGATATCTACACTAGCTGCATAGACGTTGAAGTGCTGCCAGGGCGCCAACAGGGAAGTGTTTCTTTTGCTTCGAGGGCAGGATTTGAACTTTGCTGGGATTCAGGAGCAGCTGTAGAGCTTATGAAACTGTCCGAAAGCAGGGGCTATAGGGTCATAGAGAAACAGACGTCAATGAAAGTGTATGGGAGTAACATCCAGATACGTAAATGCTGCGCATTCTCACAAAGGTTCGTGAGCACCGTAGGTACATATTCAAAGCTATAACTTCTCTACCTCGACATGGGGATGCAGGAGCCCGATTTCTTCATCACCTCCCTCCTCCGAAAAGACCGAGACCAAGCTGCAACATAAGAGTTGGTGTAGCGATGATGGCCAGTATGTGAGCTCAATATTTGTATCTAAATCAATAGTCCACATCTCTCCCAGTTACCTAGAACTATGTATTGGCATGCCAGGCATCGTCTGTGATGCCCCGATCCCGATCTGCCTCGCCTGTCTCCCATATATCTACGCTACCGCCACTCCCCTTTCCAGACTCGTTCTTCACAGCAGCTTCCACAGATGGCCTCTTCGCCCTGGTCTGCTGGTCCTATCTCGGCTCCTCTGCCTTTCTCTTTCTCGACTTCTGGTTAGGTGTGCCAATAATGACGGCTCCAGGGACTGAGACGCCATTGTGTATATCCTTGACGCGGGATATCCACTGGTTCAGATCTTTAATAAGACCCTGGGCGTCTAACCGCCAATATTTTAGGCAAGGGAAGCTTATTTGAAATAGCCGAGCTGAAGATAGGCTTGGTTAAGTGGCAGAAATCCTCTCCTTATTACGACAGAACCTGACACATCGGGTTTCGTCATCATTTGTTATTGAAAATGTATGAGATAGCAACCGGCTGACCCAGTGGGACATAGTACAGACAGCTCAAGTTCATGAGCTTTCGTATATGATTTATCCGTTCTTCACTACCTAACTAGCTGATTGTACTCTGACTCCACTCTGTAGTCCCGCACAAGAGCTACCTCTTCGGTCCTTGGTGATAACAACCAAGCGGTTCAGGATGCTAAACTCCAGTTTGAGTTTGATACTATAAGCCAGGACTTTGTAACTGGTCTGAAGGACATAGAGATTTGCGTATTCGAAAGCAAGGATCGTAATGTCAAGGATGACAACGAGAACGCTTACACCAGCGAGGTGCCACATCAAATCCCGATGAGTATCCCGTCCCGCGATGGCCGTAATTCGTAGGAACTTGATGGTTTCGAAGATATATAGCCCTGATATCGTCATCTCTTGAAGGAAGAAGACGGTGACCTGGAACTTCTCGTATACCGAGTACGGTCGAATGAAAGGATTTGGATTTGAGGAATTGGCCCCGTATATCAACACTGTCGTCGGAATGCAGCAGATAACAGCATTAACAACGATCATGATGAGCACAGCCCGGAGTAACGATGGTTTTCGTAAGAGCAGGTGTAATCGAGAGTAGAGGACCAACGACTGTGCTGTTACCAGAGGCCACCATCCAACAATTATCAGGGTAACGTAAATATAAGGGCTGGTCCCTGGCCGAAAATTTGAGAGCAGGAAGCCGATAGCGTACGGCGGTATGCCATAGGTTGCCGCGACGAAGCTCCAGAAGTAGAGTCCGCTCCGTCGTTTGAATGTGGCAAATATACTGACGTTGAGCTCGATGAAGTTGTATATGGCGATTGCCAAGAAGCAGACCACAACGTAGGAGTCTGGGCCTGTGAGGGCCACTTCTCGCGTCCCGGCGCTGTCACTCCGTGGTTTCATGATGGGCGTGTGACTCGTAATGGCATTGAGGGAGATGTTGAGACACCACGAGAGGCATCAACGAGGATGACAGAGGGGCGGTCAGGACTTGAGGTAGCCCTGCGCTCGGGGGCAGCCTGTTTCTGGAACGGGCGACAAGTTGCAACGTCTGTCGGATACCGTGATGGCAACGTTATAGGACCAAATTCTCAGAAAGAATACAATACTGTTCAATATTGGTATTTCGACCACTTCTCCTCACCAGAACCGTTGAAAACATGGCGTCATAGTGTGGTTAGTCTTGAACAGGCGGGAATTGGAGAGGAAAAAACAAAGATCACCCGCGAGGGCGTCTCCTA
Source organism: Fusarium staphyleae (assembly GCA_017140175.1). Lineage (NCBI taxonomy): Eukaryota > Fungi > Ascomycota > Sordariomycetes > Hypocreales > Nectriaceae > Fusarium > Fusarium staphyleae. Next base: position 75,986 of record JADDON010000014.1, read on the forward strand.
GACAAGCTAGACAAGCCACATACGCTCAGGCACCTGATGGTCTCACTAGCCACTAGGATTTTGGCCAATGAAGCTATCATCAGTGACAGCTGGTTAAGGCTCAATCGGTTGCAAGCGGAAACTTTCATCCGGTATCTTGTCAAAGCGTAGGTGTGGTTTTCTCTTCATATTACCGATCCAGATTTCACCTGGTGAAGATGCTGGAGAAGCAATTAATCAATAATACGCCATGGGATTTTTTATTCTTGGACCAAGTAAAATCTTTCAGTTACTCTGGAAAGGCAAAGATAGATGTCTTGGTGATACACGACACAGTAGGGTAGCATGAGCTGCAACTCCGCCATCACTACTCGGAGAGCTATACCGCTGCCCTAGAGTAAGAAGGGGAGAAATTTAGATATCCCAAAGATACTTTGTTTCGTAATGTAAAAGATATTCAACTGCGATGTGAATGCATTTTGAAGCTCTATTGTGGAAGAATATCACTCAGCTAGTAAGTACCAAGATACAAAAGACCAGGTCATCAAGAGGTGTCTCAAACACACATAACCTTTGTTGTATTAATTATCGCCTGGTCATGTGATATACTCAGGTACAACCCTTAAGATAAAATAATGTGCTATTATACTATGAAGAGCAACGTAGTCCTCATACCGTCTCAGACGGCGTCCCACATTGTCTTGTGGTCCTGCCTTTCCCTCGTATAGACACCTTCCTCTACTTTCACTTCAACGTCAGTCGTCATTCTGATACCATACCCATGAGCCATTTCCATAATGTCGGTCGTCGAATTACCTGCTGAAACAATCACCCTGGCACTCGCATCATCGCGGTCGTTCACTGTATGCACAGCGCTAGGTTGCTTGATGTACACATTCCCGTTCGTCCAGTCACGACTTTGTCTAGAAGCCATGGTGTTTCGAGTAGTTCGCTTATTGGTGCTTTCGAGACGACTTCGGAGGCCGAGGCGGTAGGAGACAAGACGGAGGAGAGGTTGAAGGGCAGGGAAGCAGCCGCACCAGAGACCGACATGGACTTCGAGATCGGTCCACGGGGCTACTCGGATCATCTTGTAAGTTCTATACCCATATGTTAGCAACTAGTTTGCATGAGGATTTCGTGGCGACCTACGTATTAACGCTAAAGTCAGTCGTGATTATGAAGCTCAGTCGAATGATGCCCATAATGATAGCAAATAGACCGACACAAAATACCAGAGTGACCTTTATAGCCTTTGAGCCAGCTGCCATTTTGTCTCGTATCACCCAGATGGGAAGGCCGAATAGGGCTATATCCACACAGATGCCAATACTAGCATGATTCCACATCATGTACGCCTCTTTCTGTTTGCTGATGCAGTTTCGGTTGCTCTTTGAAGCGTTGAACAGGTCACTGATATGTTAAAGAACAAGCATCAATGGGTTGGTGAGAAGATTTCAACATACCCTATGGGCCTGCACTCCGTGAGAAGGAAGAAGAAGCACGTCAGAGTGATGGTAATTATTACAACACCGACACACCAGACGCATCGCGTGAAGTGTCCTGTCCGGTATGTTAGCCTCGGTCTCGCGCAAGAAGATATGGCACCTACGATCTCGACTCAGACGGGGGAGAAAAGCCAAGATTGACATGCGAACGAAGCCACATGCTAGAATGAATACTAGCTGATTAATCGGCAATTGCTTAAAGGGTAAAGTCAGTGATGAAACTATCATGAGCCCCAGCCCTCTTCAACAGCTACTTACGGAAAAGAAAGCCTCAAGCTTTTCTGGTGAGAGTGTACTCATTGGCGCCCCAGACCCATTCTTCACTTCTTTCATCTCCAGGCCGGATAAGGTCACAGCAAGACTCTAAAATTCGGAAAGGGTCAACTAAGAGTAATAATCGATAGTTCAGAGGTACTCACGAATGCAAATATCGCCAAGACGTCGTCGAGTCCGAGAGCCTTGGTCATAATTCCACGGACGTGTAGCCGCGTTACCACGATGATGGATGAGACAACTATAAGGGCAATATTGAGGTTGAAAATAAAAGGGCCATGAGATCTGGTCTCTCCGACTGGGTCTGATGGCGTCATGTCAGTGTCAATAGTTGAACTTCCGTGCGACAAGTAGATCGAGATTAACGAGCCCTTCGTGCTGATTTTCTAAAGAAGTACACGATTGAACGGCCCAAAAGAAGAAAAAGGCTTTACAAAGTGTAGAAGGGGGCATGCAAATATGTTATTTGAACGAAGACGGGTGTGTCTGGAATGAGATCCCCATAGCTCAGCCCGTCTTCGTCAAAGCCACGATTGAAAGGAGACAGGCCTTTTAGTCTCTTGGCCTAGAATATGAAGTGGCTGAAAGGCGTTCAGATTAGTGCACATTTCGGCTTCTGTTTCCGGTCGATGATGGCTATACGGTATTAGGAAAATCTTACTACGTAGTATTGAGCAGACTTCAACTTGAGAAAAGTACGGATGCCATCTCGGCAGTAGTCTCTCTATAAAAGACTGCATTTTCCAAAGCATTTTCAGTTATCCGTCAGCTAAGGATAGAATTATATGAGAAGCAAGATACTTACGTTTTTACTTTCAGAGCCTCAGTCTGTTGTAGTGGTCAACGGGCGAAGACTTAGAATAAGGCTCTGAAAGCCTCGTTAGGCTCTCATGAGTATTTGGCTGTACTTAGAGATACCTTATAGTAACTCGTTAATTGAGAACCTCAGACCTTCTCCAACATAAAGACAGCTGGGCTCGCCGTAGGCGTTGTCGGACTCGCGGGTCTATACAACTCGTGCTTGGACTCACTCGCCAGAACACAAACCCGTGGATCGTCACACAAACTATATGTGACGATGCCGATGACCATATATTCAACAGTCACCAGCTTCACAGCGGAACTCACTATGGCTTCCCTGAGTCAAAACACAGGAGACTCAGATAAACGTTTAGAGGCAAAGAACAACGCGTCCAGCAAGTTAATATACTTGAGACGTTAGTGCAGCAGCTGCATAACTTGGTATTGTTCAACCATAAATCGGATAAGAAAATCGGCGAACTCCAAAGCTAACTTCGGTCACAAGATATACGAAGGATGATTTAAATATTGAAGAGGAAATGAAGCGTACACCGGCTTTCCCACCAAGTCGTTGTTAGTCTGACACAATCCAGCTAAAATGAACGTAATGTGTTCTTAGCTGGGCAAACTCCCTCCCAATGATATATGTGAAGAGGCTTTAGCCAGGCGAGTCGATACCATATGCGAATGGGTATTTGGTCGGCCCTGAAGAGTTCGGGTTCGCGGTGGTGGATGAGAGATATGAAGAAATAGCAATACTTTGAAGACTACGCTGGATCACAGATACTTAGTTGATCTCCGAACAAATCTATGCAGAGTGAAGGGGATCTATCTTAAAACTGACCTTGGTGTCCATTCCTTAGGGGTCAAACCTACCATTTTGTCAGCTAAAGTGGCGACGAGTAACGTACAATGGAGGAGGCTGCCCTGCTTATCATCATCGATGAGAAGTGATCCCAGTTGACGAACCAACTGTATGGGGTGATCCGCCATGGACTTTCTTGGCTACAGTCGTTGGTTAAAACATAACTTAACGCGTAGCAAGACTTGACAGGGCGACTTCTACAACCGGTCTGGGCCACTCTTTATCGGATGTACCAATGCCAGATGAATCACATTTTCTTTTGTACACCAGTATAAGTTAATGTCTTAACGTAAAGTCTATTCTTACGATAATTCGTGTCTCACAGTCATCTTGGTCAAGAGTCACTACATGAACAGGTTCCAAGCGTCGTTGATGCGCTATATATGGGCTTATAACGGCTGTCCTCTTGCTGCATCTCCGATTCGGGACTCCCTCTTAATGGCTCAAGTTACTGTACTGTGTATTATATTGTTTCCCATCTCGGATTCAGGCACCTTCGATCTTTCTGTGGACTGTTATCAATAACTTCGTAAGCTTTACCAAGACAAACTGGATACAGCACATGGGCAGCCTCATCCTGCAATGCCACATCGGGGAATTCCTCTTTGAATAAATCTTGCATCAGTCTCATCTATACTCCAATAATCCATCGTCGCTCATATGCACGACGTGTCGCGTGGTCAGACGTTGTGGATATCACTGATATTCATCGGTTCAGCTCTGCAGGGAGGCTTAGGCAAAAGAAAGCAGAAGAGGAGAAAGCCATCTATGAGTGGTCCCTACCGTTGGCCCGACCGCCTTTCGGACGCACCTTCATGCGCGAGGCTGCAGCTAACAGTGATGAATGTGCCAGGCTGTGTACGAGGATATTGCATAAGTAAGGCTCATCACCAGGCGGGGAGGACTCCTCCATTTCTCAACCCTTCCGTACTTTGAGCAGTCAGCGAGTCATGGAAGAAAACAAGAGTCTTGCTGTTTCCACTTATGAGGTCGCCCAGTGTGGTCTCAATCTCGTTGGCGCTCTACAAACATATGTAGAATGCTATTCCAAAGCTCGAAGCCGACTACCGAGGCTAGTTGAGTTAATCAACTCGACCGTTGCTACTCTGCGTCAGATTCATAGCATTCTGGACAGCAACCACGATGATACGACACCGGTCTTCCGGGATGTGTGTATATCTGACATTGATGGTCTTGCATCTAGGTGCAGGAAGATCTATGTCTGCGTCGTCATCTTGTTCAACAGGGCGACAGAAAGCTATGGCAGCAACAAGGAACTTGCCGAAGTATCTAATGAGCATTTCAAGAACCTTTCGATCCACTTTTCTCAGCTGGGAGTCTGGAAAGAGGACCGGTGGGAATGGCTTCAGCCCCGGTTGAAGATCTGTGAGACGCAGTTGAGGCGAGTCAAGTTCGAGTTGGTCCTGCGCCATCTCCTTGGCTGTATCGCCCAGTTTCAGCTTTGGTTAGTCCGACTACTCTTTCTTCCTTCAGCAGTTACTGATGGTTTATCTTTCTAGTCATCCAATTCGCGAGCCGGGAGCATTCGATCAAGAAGACGACCTGAGGGTGCTCGCCGAGAATGCCTGTAATAGGCGGGCAGCCTGTGCTAGATATAATAAAAAGAAACGCGCAAAAGCCCAAGCAAAATCTGAGAAGACTACTTCGTCTACCAGTTCGATCAAGATTATAGAAACAACTCTTAGTCAGTTAAGGTAGGTCATTCCAGTTATTAAAGTGAAATATATTATA